>QLPL01000004.1:3006434-3114148 GCA_003314315.1 Annulohypoxylon stygium | reverse complement strand
GCGTGGATCTATCAGTAGGTATTTAATTAATGAAACCGCCAGCCCACATCATAAGGAATCGCGCGACAAAAACATTCAAAGCTGTATATAAGCTCAAAGCTAGGTATCGTTGGTGTTTAAGCGGCACGCCGATCCAAAATCGCTTGGAGGACTTAGGTGCACTAGTCGAATTTTTGAGGGTCTCCCCGTTCGATAATCCTGTAGCCTTCAAGGGCATTTTTTTGACTCCAATTGATCAACAAAATCAATATGCATGGGAACGGCTTAGGCTGCTCGTGAAGTCCATTACCTTACGTCGAACCAAGAACGCTCTCACCTCTGACCTCAACCTTCCACCTCGATACGAAAATATTCACATGGTTGATTTGAATGACAAGGAGAGAGATCTTTATAAGTTGGTAATAAGGCATTTCACCTTATCGATCGATTCAGGAAGCTCGACCATGAAAACATTTCAATTCATTCTTCGACTTCGGCAAATTTGCAACCATGGGTACGATTTACTTCCCCCGAGCCTACAGACTAGGCTTAGGGAAGCCTCTACCTTCAAGATCGACCTCTCTCAATATATAAATTGCGAGATATGTGACTCTGTCATCAATGAAGAAGATGAATCGTCATGCGTGTGTGCACGCTTCCACCAAGTTTGTCGCGCGTGTCTCATGGATGATGACACTGGTCCCATTTGCCCTTTGTGCGACGACGGCACTCTCTGGGGAAGCAAGAAAATACATGTTAAACAGGGAACGATATCCGGAAGTATTCTAGCGGACTATTGCCCTTCGTCGAAAGTTAAAGCTTTGCTCCGAAACCTAGTAAACGACCACCAGGTTGCGTTCGCACGCAACCAGCCACCAGAAAAAAGGTAAGACATATTTTATAGCACTCCTGCTTGATCAATTCTGACCAGTCGTAGCGTTATATTCTCAGCATGGACCGGCATGCTGGATCTTATCGGAAAAGCACTATCCATGAAGACTTTCAAGTACCAAAGGCTTGACGGCAGCATGAACTTGAAACAGAGAAGTCAAGCGCTTGATGACTTTCGAAAGGATCAGGAATGTACAATATTGCTTGCATCTCTTGGAAGTGCTGCAGTTGGGTACGCAGTCAGACATCACATTAACCTTACATAGTTGGAACCCTGCCGCTAAATAAGCTACAGACTTGACCTCACTATGGCCACTCGTGTACATTTGATGGAGCCAGGGGTACGTGGGTCAAGGGTTTAATTCTCTTTGGCCGTTCCTTGAGACTAGTATCCCCTTCAACTATCACGTTTGAGAAGCTGCTAACCGCTGGTATCGTAGTGGAATCCATTGCTAGAACAACAAGCTATAAATCGTATCCATCGTTTAGGGCAAGAAAAAGAAGTCACTTCTACACAGTATATAGTGTCAGGCTCAAACTCGATTGAAAAGGTCAGTCCACAAATCTAACACATAGAAAGTGTCACCATTAATCTCGCTCAAAGTATATTCAAGAGCGACAAAAGCAAAAGCTGAACATCATTGCCTCATCTCTCGAAGAGACCAAGTCTCACCACGACAATGGTAAAAAAATCTTAAGAGTTAGTTATAACAGATAATGCCTGCATTTCAAGAATACTAGAAACAACGCTGACCAGTGTAGGACCTGAGAAGCATAATATATACCAATGAGTCTACACCTACAAGAAATGGATAGGTACTAATATGATATAGATCAGATAGGAAAGTGCGTATGTAGTACCTAAATATAGCAGAAGTTCTCTTAAAATCAATGTACATTGCAATGTTCATTCCCTCTTGCTACGACGTGGAAGTATAGCAAGGTCCTCACCTGCTTGAATTCTACCTACCATGTCTTCCCACGTTGTCCCAAACCAACGTGCAATTTTCTTCGCCATTGCTGAATATTTTTTGACCTTGAAACTCCCAGCCTCCGGGTCCGCGCCATGCTGCAAAAGAAGCTTTACCAGCTGGGCACACTCCTTGCTTCCATTTCCCATAGCCAACTCCAAAGCGGTCATTTCATCATGTGCAACATGATCAGCCTTCACGACCGGGAGCCAATTAGGATCACCGCCATTCTCTAGACAAATCTTGGCACCAAGAAAATAATTATTTTTGGCAGCCCGATGGACACCTTGAACATACGCCTCGGGCCAAACAATGTATTTTTTTATTCCATTAAAGCGTTCCCTTGCTTGGTCTTCAGTAGTATTCAATGACTCATAGAAAAAAACTCGTCCTGGATCCTCAAGTTCCACGGGCAGGTCGATGTGGCATTCGTCAATTAGATAAGCCATCAAACTGGGACTCCAAAGGGATAATGCGCGTGTGTAATTAGACATAAAAAGTTCATGCCGCCTCAGAGGTGCCGGACGCGTCTCAGATCCAAAAGTCGCATTATAGATTTTTGACATATCTGCACCAAGGGAGAGTAGGAAGCCGATATTGGGTAGATTCTCGGATTCAAGCGCAAATGCTAGCATATTATCTAAGCTTTCTCCAGAGTCTTGACCCCCCCGGTAGGCTAATAAGTCAGAAAGAATCTCCGTAGATGCCTTTGAAGCAGCGATTAAAATGATATAGTATAAGTAACCAGAGGCATCCTCGAATTTCGTACCTTCATGTAGTAATTGTTTGACTATATCTACTTGGTCAAGTGCCACGGCATCCTGGAGGATCCTCAAGGTATCACGCGGCGGTTGATCTGGCGGTATGGCGAGGCCTGGAATATCCTCCACCGATATCTGTGGAAGATGAGTCGTTTTTATGTGTCTATCCAATTCCAATATATCACAAAACCCTATATCTGTGAATAGACAGTTGAATTCGGGGCATTTGTGCGGCCGTCTGTGGATCTTTGAATGCTGGTCCCTAAGCTCCTTCGATTCGAATCCACGCCGGTATGCGTGGCAGAAAGGTTGATCGCAGTGATACACGTTTCCTCCGTATAGGCGTTCTAAATCGTCTCTTCGGTTTGATTCTTGGCATATGATATCTTCTAAGCCTTGTCGGAGTTTGCGCCTCGCTGAGAATATCCTGAGTGGATCGACTAGAGAATCCATAATAGCTATCAGAGGACATTAGCAACGCCAATATAGGTAGCTAGAGTATTTTCTTACCATCTTCATCGGGGATACCAAGTTGGGCCTTTGAATGGGAGTACCTAGCAAGGGACAAGAAACTCTGAACATCAGGCTCGTCCGCAAATTTTCCGAACATGTAAATGACATGTTTTGGGACACGCGAGATGTCTAGGGAGCCAACGAATCGAATCTCCCGGAATCTATTTAGAGCCACAAGGAGACGACTGTCTAGAGCATCACTCTGGTTTTCTAAGGCTTTCAGATGTTCCAGAAATGCTGCAGATGCATACTCGAATAGTACCCAGTCGCCATCCACAATTCCCTTCTGCAACTTTACATTATCGTTCGTTTGATCAGAGAACAATGAATTCAATGATGAGAGCGATAAGTAAGTAGTGCAGGTTATGGTGGCATTTATATGTGCCTCAAACAGGTTTCAGAAACCGTCACTCTGTTCGTGAAGAAGGTACCTATGGCAAGTTAACTTATTTTGTCATATCGTAGCTATTATGCTTAACACAGGGCGCCTTACTCCTTAACAGAGAAATGGACGAATTGGATGTTGCCGTCGTGAAACTCGATAATTGGACCACACATCCTGCGAATGTCGTGAAACTGCTTACGCCCCTTCGTAAAATCTTGCTGTCCTGGCTCAATGGCTAATATTTGGAGCATCTCCTCCTCCCTCAGGGGTCTTTGTGCACATGCAACCCATTGCAGTACATTGCGCACAGTAACTCTGGCAGATCTTGAAAGTTTATTCTTAATTCTGTCGAGAAGTCTCCCATACCTATGTAATCGTTAGTATTCAACCAAGTTGTTCGGTCGAATGGTCGACACTTACACTTCATTTAACCCATCTGGGAGGTTTTCTATCTGAGCTTCGATATCATAGATATTTCCTTGGTCTTTCACCATGATCATTACCAGCCTAGCATATATAAACATGCCTGGGAAAATTATTAGCGTTGGCAGCCCTTTTCCAAAGAAAAAAAGGTATGATTACCCGCTGCCTTTTCTGAAATTTTGCTCATTTTCCCCTTGATCTCGAGACACGTATTTTCATCTGCTCCTAAATCTCTCATTTCAAGGAGTAAACTCTTACATTCAAGCTGAACGAATGATTCTATGTCTTTGGAATTTTGGTGGTCGATGCGTAGCGGAATAGCTTTCTTATCGAGTCGCAGCGTTATACCACGTTCCTCTCTACTGCTAACAAGGAACTTGGTTTCCGGACAACTCTTGTTGATCTTGAAAAGACTAGTAAGAAGGTGCCCCCAGGAGCAATCGTCTAGTTCATCCAGACCATCCAAGATGATAAAATTAGACCCTGTGCTTTTGAAGACTTTGCATAGCAAATCTATGACGAAGTCCTCGTCGTTTTTGAGTTTTCTATAATCTCCTTGGGCGATTCCGTGAAGGAAGGGTCGTATTAAGGGATCTATTTCAAGAAGCTGGAATAGGAATGAATGAAGAACCTTGATAGTATTTCCAGCTTCCCGGTTATTGTGCGATAAGAATGCAAATACTACTTGCTGGCCAAGATGTTGCATCGATTTAATAAGGTTTGCTGCGATAAAGGTTTTCCCTATCCCGCCGGGTTATTAGAACTTTGCCTAGGTACATTTTCCTCGAACACCTGTAAAAATTAGGTACAACTCACCAGAGCCTGGGATTCCGTAAACACACATGCTTCTAACGGTCCTGTCTACGGGATCACTCCATCTTAAGAAATCTGGATCATCTTTTAGCCATCCTCCGGATGCTACAGAGCTGCGACGTAAGATACTAGCTAACTCCGTGTGATAATTATGTGGATTAATCTCGTTTCGAATGGTGCTGAAGGTCTGGTTGTCGCGGAAATTCTGTGCTTGTTCATACTCTTCGAGAGCACGTTTCCGAGCCTGGTGGGCTAATAGGATATCTTGAAGTGTCACGTTCGTCGTCATAATTGCTTTATGGTGATCCATGTTCTCCTGGATCTTGGTAATACTTGACCGAATGTTAGGCCACAGCGCCTCGATGAAGATATTTCGCCCTGAACGAAAGAAAATAAGAGTTATTAAATTAATAAGACGACCCAGCTTGGGATGCAGTGGAACATACTTGGGTTAGTGGTGAAGTTCAATAGAACGACATAAAAGTCTAAGATGTCGGCAAAGAATAGACACAGCGCTCGACGGATTTCATGGTTGGAATGAAATATCTGCGTATAGGCTTTGAAACTGGGAAGAGTCATTCCCACATCTGCGATTACCTTGACCACCTTTTCGAAGGCCAAGATAGCTGAGCTAAATGCCTATTTACACGGGGTTAGATTTAATCCTTGTCTTATACTTGAAAGAAGACATGATCTCACCTGGAGGATGAGTTTGAGTGGCCCCTAATATGGAGCAAACTTGTCGTTAGCCTCCCACTCCATAAACAGATATATAGTTGTATTGAGGCAATAGATACCCATATAAGACTCATGATATCAGGCTTCACCTGAGCAAATGTCTCAATTACTTCAGAATACTCTTTTAGCCCATGGATGAATGGTTGGATCCTCTTCAGTCCTCGGAGCGTTTTAGTCTTGGCTTGCTGTCTTTCAACCTTCTTCGCCTCTTCGAGGACATCATCAATAGAGGTGAGGCTGGAAAAATCATATGCAGACGGGTTCTTCAGGCTTCTCTTGAAGTCTTCCTTTGCAGAGGTGAAGGCATCGTCTAGCCACGACTGAGAAAGCGCAGCCATTGTGATCTCTGGAATCACATATCAAATTTGAAAGGCTTGTCAAATATATTCCACTCGTCGACATCAATTTGAATGTTGGGTAGAAAATAAATTCAGGTGCAACTCGTCATCTCGATCCAACCCCCGTTTGGGTTCCTACGTACCTATGTAGAAGCAAGTTTAATTATTGAGGCGGGTGCTTACATACATATGCTATGTCACCTCAAAATACACAGTGAGGGCTTCGTTTCGTTGAGACCAATTGCTAGTAGACAGGCACCTAGGTACCTCCCTACCTAAAAATCCATGAAGGTCACGGCCGCCGTGGCCACGTAGGTAGGTAGATAGGCAGGTAATTAGGTACCTCTTCACCAAGGCTCCCAATACAAATAACTCAAAATTTCAAGCCAAGCTATCTCTTAGAGAACCTATCCGCCGAATTATTAACGCACCTATAAAGTACATTAACCCATTAGGTACCTGATCTCGCCGTCCCAACCACCCCTCAATCTCACCCCCTAACCCCGCCCCCTTTTTACACTTACAAGACCCACATTCCCAACGCCCCCACTAAAACCGCCGCCACCAAACCAGAGCCTACATCTCTGGCCGCAGCACCGCTCACAGCGACAATTGGCGCAGTACTATTGGACGCAGCACTAGCTGTGCTAGCGGCCGCACTGCCCGTGGCGGTCGCGAAGCCAGAAGATAGGGACTCGAGCGAGCCAGTCGTCTCCTGCACGCCAGGGAGTGCCTGTAGGGTACCTGAGGTCTGAGCGGGGAGGGCCACGACGGCTGTGCTGGTGGCTGAGACACCAGACGCAGAGTCAGCTCCGGAGTTCGACTCGGAGTTAGAGTTAGAGTTGCCAGAAGCTGCGGTGGGGAGGGCCTGCAGCGAATCGCTGGCTGCTTGTGCCCCAGAGCCGGACTCTGAGCTCGAGGACTCCCCGCTTGCACCTGCTGTAGGAAGGGATTTTAGGGACTCTGACGCTGTGGCCTCGCCGGGGAGTGCTTGGAGAGCGCCTGTGGCGCTCATAGCACCTGTAGCTTCTGCGTTTCCAGCGCTGGGGAGGGCCTGAAGAGAGCTTGGAGCCCCGGCTGCTGCACCGGTGGGTAGAGCAACGAGCCCACTAGCCGATTCAGACTCAACAGCGGCAGCTGCACCTGTTGCCTCAACAGCAGCAGCGCCAGTTGCAACACTGTTGTTAGAGAAGCCGGCAAAACTCGAAGTAGCCACAGCGCCGGGAGTTAGAGCCTCGAGTGCCGCCGCCGAGGAAGCGTTAACTGCAACTAGGGAGGTAGCTGCGGCCGCAGCAGTACCGATAGTCTGGAAACCCTGGATAGAAGCCGCGCTGGAAGGAGCAACTACGGCAATGTTGCTCGCGTTAGCAAGAACACCGATGTTAGCTGCCGCGGAAGAAATAGCGGCGCTCGTTGCGGCAGGGGCGATCTGTTGGAAGCTTTGGATGCTTTCGGCGGCTGTCGGGGCAACAACAACCGCGGACGAAGCAACGGCAGATGAAGCGACAGCTGATGAAGCAACAGCGACGGCCTAAAATATGTCAGTGTTATTAATCCTAAATATTAAAATAGGGGCTATCATGAACGGGAATTTACCTTGGACGTTGGGGCTACTACGGCGGCAGTGGTTCCGACCTCAACAGCGGCGCTGGAGCTGCTCTGGGCTCCTAGAGATTTCAACGCTGCACTGCTAGTGCTAGCAGCATTGTTCGCGGCTGCTGAAGTGCTCTCTACATCAGGAAGCGCGACTAGCTGACCGGCGGTCACTTGCGAACCAGGAAGCGCTACAAGTCCACCAGCCTCAGCGCCATTAGAATCAGCTTCAGATCCAGTTTGCGCCTGAGCCTGGTTCTGGGCCTTTGCATTGGAACCCTTAGCTGACCCAGCGTTTTCGTTATTCTCGTTATTCCCCGCGTTAGCAGAGTTGCCCACGTTTGGCAATTGTTGTAATTGACCCTTATTAGAAGAGTCAGCCGCACTCGAGTTGTTGTTCACATTGATATTGTTGTTGAAAGCGCGCACATCTTGACCTTGACCTCGCTGGGGCAGAGCGTAGGCTCCGTTTAAGGCCGAGCTAAATACAACAGCCAGAGCCGCGACCAAATGAGATTGCTTCATTTTCCCAAATTTCGACTTCCTATTACTTCCAAATTATCGTGGTTTCTCGAAGCGAAGGCCCGACCTGGGACCGGTAGGTATTTACAAAGAATAGTACTAGTAAAAAAGTGTTTAAAGAACGTAAAGACTGCTCAACAGTATGTGCTGACCAGCAGACTAACGAAGGAGTGGCTGCAGAAGGGAAGGAAAGAAGAAGAGAACAGACGCAACGAGAAAGGAAAGGAACTGCGGATGAAGTGCAGATAGAACGAGATCTTGGAAAAGAAATGTGGGAAGGCCCGGGGAAAAGGCGGGCACGATTTTCCCAATGGGATCAGACTATAATATGTGCAGGATGCCATGATCCATCACGCGTTTCTCCGTGATCTTCGGATGGGTGTCTGAGCTCGAGGCATCATCATGGCTTGACATCTCTTGGCTTCTATCCTGCGAAGGCGAGTCACGGCGCTGACCATGCCTAACCCAAGGTAGGAGCGTTGAAATAATGCCGATAGGTCTACCTCAAGGAGAAAACACCCTACCCATGTCTCAGGAGGTAATTATTCAGATCAAACTCAAGTAAAGCTTAATGCCAAAAACATGGGACGAAAAGCTGTCAAGTTTTAGGTAACATCGTAGCATGCAAGTAGAGGAGAAAGTCGAGACGAATCGAGGCGAACTGGTCAAGTCGGTACGACATTGCCGTAAAGCATGAAAAATCGTTGGAGAAACGCCCATAGAGCCAATTAGAAAGACCTACAGCGAACGAAGATTTGACGATGTGATACCAGGAAACGCGGCTCAAAAAGAGCCGTGCCCACGACATGGGGTTGGCCCCTCGCGATGACAAGAGCCCGGAACTGAGTAGCTTCCGTCTTGCCTTTCCCCAAAGCGACCCATAGACTAATGCCGGTATTCGCTAACCCGCTCCTATTGTTAAGCTTCTTTTTCGATTTGGGATCAAACTACGTCGAAAGCGGTCTAGAAGGCTCGCTGTCGAGGTCTTAGCTCTGAGCCCTTGAGACGTAACCCTGCATGTTCTGAAACCTGCCTCACAAAAGAGCCTAAAATCAACTTCACGTATCATACGGCAGCATCAAAATTCCTTGGCAATGATGACTTTTTACTAAGCACGACTTGTATGAAGACAATTACGACTTCAAGACTTAAAAGCTACTATTCCATCAATATTCGACCCGTCTACTGACAAACAACTTTTTGAGGCTGGATTGAGCTGATAGCGCACTATGTAGAAGGTTAAAGACCTGCAAGACAGCTTATGGAATGAGTTTATGAGTATTATCATAACAACTCATCCGGAACGTCTCCTACAATTGAGGAAACACGTCAATAAGCCAGTAGTTGTCACCCAAACTCCTCGACACCATTAAGATAGACTCGCATCTTAAAACCAAAATCGATGATCCGTAGCCCTTACTACCTTGAATCCAATGTTACCAACGCCTAATTAGACGTGTTGTACAAATAGCCATAACCCTTCTTACCGAGGATCATATTAATAGCTATAACTATGCCACGCATGTATTACATATTGCCCTCGGCTGGTGTGCCTCCTTGCTGGCTGTCGACACCATGGAAAGCGTCGCCGAACGCTGAGTCTTCCATATCGAGATCCAAACCCTCTCCGAGGTCTCCCGGAGTTCCGCTGAATCCAGCTAACGCATCTCCGGCCGTATTCAGATCTTCAAGTGAACTGAAGTCATTCTGATCACCATCGAATCCCGCTGACGGTGTTCCTGTCGCAGAGCCCTGCTTGCTTAGAGACCCTACTGATTTTAACGGATTGTTGGCGGGTGGCGGGTTTGTGGGAGCGTCCGAGACGGCACCACCTTTTGGAACAACAACCCAGTCTCCACTCCCAGTACCTTGGTCGGGAGCGGTACCAGAGAGCGGCTCAGGATTTCCCGTACCGTCCATCTTCACGTCTCCCGTCTCGTCTTTTTGAGGAGGCTGTTGTGGCGAAGGGGCATTTACATTGGCAGGAGTGCCAACGCCGGAATGAACCGCGGAAGCTTGGGCCTGGGGTGTAGGGAAGTTATTTGCCGGTGTAGAAGTAGATGAGGCTCCTGTCCCGGTATGGATTTGGTCCAAAAGACCAGCGGCGGTTCCACCCATGTCAATATCAGAATCACCGATCATGAATCCACTATGTTGAGATCCTGCTTGTGAAGGCTGGCGGGACATACCGCTGCTTCCATTGGTGCCTGGGTTCTGGGCAGAAAGCCCCGGTACCGCGGCCGGTTGAGGCACCGGCTCCGGGGCAGGCTCTTGGTAACCACCGTCTTGTATCCGTCGTAGGTCGTAGATAACCTCCGCTCGACGGCCAAGGTGTGCTTCCACCTGGGATACTATCTCGTCGACCTTTTTGCTATGCTTCGAAGACCAACGGTTCGTGGTATCCTCGCCCTCTTCGACATCTCTCTCAAGCTGTATAGAATTAGAACCAGGGTCGCCCAAGGCTAGTCGCAGCTCCCGTTCAGAAGTAGTCAGAATAGAGTTACGCTCAAATCTGGCCTTTTTCTTCTCGTGCGCGGCCTTGAGCGCCTCAATGGATGTTTGGGTAGATTCGATTCGGTCAGCTACTCGCTTGCGAAACTCGGCAGCTTGCTCCGGCGCCAGTTGCGTTACGGCCGATTTTGAAAGTTTTTCAATAGAACGAAAATCATGAGCCTCAAAAATTCCCTCCGTGAGGCCTGAGAGATCACCCTTGAGCCCTAGGCCAAGATCCGAAAACCCGATCTGACCCATTCTGTACGGAGAAGACAATATCTCTTCCATCCATTCATGATTCTGGCGGTAGCGAGCCAGACTGACCTCTCGGGGGGTTAGGTGATCAAACATGTCGCCACGAGATGTGTCCTCCTCGTCATCGTAAGAATTATCCGGAGGAATAGCGGCCATGGCGGGAGGCACCTGACCCTGCGCAGCTTGGGCAGTACGAGCACGCTTCGATGGCGGCGCGCCGGCCGTATGAGGATGAGGAGGGTATGCCATTTGCTGGGGGACTACGCGAGGACCACCAGGAAACATTTGTTGTCTTGAGGGCTCTCTAGGCCATGCAATCTGGGGCCAATTAATTCGATCACCAAGAATGAACTCTTTACGTTGAATCTGTCCACAGCGCTGGAGATAAGCACGCGTCTCTAGCATAGCATGGGTTCGAGAATCCCGCTGGATTAGATGAGAGGGGATGCGCTCGTTATTTTCAACGGGACCGTAATGAACTATCCACAGACTGGGATCAACAGTGGAGGCGTTCGGAGTATGGACGGTAGGAGGAATAAGACGGAATCGGCGTCTCGAATGCGTTGCGAGGGGCTCGTTATAGGCATACCCAGCTTTGTGGTAATAGACCTCGAGGATCTATAGGTGTGAACTGTCAGTTCATATATAGTAATTTCGAGAATTGTGAAAACAAGATGAGAAAGGAGCAAACATACCACGCCATTTCCTACTTCCTGTTGCATATATTGTTCTTGTGGGGGCCAAATAAATCCATCGCTGGCAAAGTTGGTGCCCATTTGCTGCGAAGGCTGCCACGTCAAAAAGATGTTACCATTCTCGGGGCGATCGAGGTAGGTCCAAAAAAAGGGCGCGGTATCTCGTGCGATCTTTGGAGCTTGCATCAACCAGCTTGTAACTTCATTGGGCTCAACTCGGGCTTTGAGAGTGTATCTATAGGTTGAGATCAAGTGCACATGGGGAAGCTAAGAAAATATCGATTAGCAAGCCATCACGGCGATGCGCAATGCTGGGTAAGAAATACTAGGTCTCTGTGGACCCCGTAGCTGGGATCGCCCATTGAGGACATCGTGTCTCGAGGAAAACAAAATTGTTTGTCGCACTCGATCGATAAAATATCTTCGATCCCGAAAATGACACAAAATAAATCCTTAGATTGATTTTTGGGTTGTGGATGGGAACAATGCGCAAGGATGATTCGCGATTAACGAGGCTGCGCGAAAGTTTCAATTTGATAGTCGCGAAGAAAGATGCGCGACGAAATGGTAGCGAGCTTTGGGGAATACATTATTAAGGTGAGGCTTGACTGTGGGTCCAGATTATATAAGAAATGTGTGGCTAGGTCGAGAAAGCTTTGGCCAATCATAACCCGTGACTCGTTAATTGCACAGTCATCAGAAGTATTCAACACAGCAATGTGGTTATTTAGCACTATAACAACGATCTAGACTTCTTGGAATAATATTGGTATTACATATATCCTTAGAAAGATATATTGCAGTGCTTGGAAATGGGAGACATATTACCGATTTGTGGTCCTGGTGACATTGCTAAATTGTGAAAAGCTGCCACTTAGGCACGTCATCGTACGACTATATCCACCAGACCAGACATATAAGATACACGGTGACATAGCCAACAATCCTCCAAAGCCAAATAATTGAGTTATCTTACGTTTCACTCTTAAAAATTCACAGAAAACTTTTCCATTGTTTCACATGTTTATATTTTTTTATTCTAAACCGTGTGGCTATTTCATGTCATAGCATGCTAGATGCCTTTTCCCTCTATTGAGAACGGGACCAATCCTTATACTAATCTTACCAATGGTAAATTAACTGGTTCAATATTCCTAACATGAAATTCTTTGTTTACGCCTGGTAGGTGGAAGCAGAGACGTTTCCTCCACGACCAGTCCAGTTGACGTGGTGGTACTTGCCCTCGGGGTACTTCTCGTTAGCATACTCGGGCTTGATCAGGAAAGTGTGGGCACCGAAGTAATCACGCTGAGCCTGGAGTAGGTTGGCAGGTAGATCCTGGGTGCGGTATCCGTCGAACCACGACAGGGCGGTGGAGAAAGCGGGTGTCGGGATACCGAGGACGGCAGCCTTGGCAACAACGTCTCTCCATCCAGGTTGCGCCTTGTGGATAGCCTTGTTGAAGAAGTCATCGAACAGCAAGTTCTCGAGGTCAGGGTTGTTTCGGTACGCCGCAGTAATGTCCTTCAAGAAGACAGAGCGGATAATGCAACCACCTCTCCACATCAAGGCAATCGAGGGCTTGTTTAGCTTCCACTTGAATTCTTTCGCGGCCTAATCATTTTCGGTTAGAAGGTATATTTGAGAGCAGTCAGTAAGTTCACAAACCTCTTGCATCAGCATGAAACCCTGAGCATATGAAATAATCTTGGAGGCGTACAGAGCCTGCTCGAGATCGTCAAGGAATTGCTCCTTGCTACCCTCAAAGCTGCTCGTACGTCCGACGTACTCAAGCTTCTTCGAGGCCTTAACACGCTCAGCCTTGATGGAGGACAAGCAACGAGCCAACACGGCCTCGGCGATCAGAGTGACGGGCATTCCAAGGTCCAAGGCATTGATAGCAGTCCACTTGCCAGTACCCTTCTGACCAGCCTGGTCTAGAATCTTCTCAACTAGCGGCGTTCCATCGTCGTCGTTGAAGTACATAATGTCACGGGTAATCTCAATCAAGAAAGAGTCTAGGACACCCTTGTTCCACTTAGTAAACACATCTCCGATCTCCTTGTTGGACAAGCCAAGACCACGCTTCATGATGTCATAGGCCTATGGGATGAAATTAGCTAATTTGTATCACCGGAAATGTTGGAGTTTACGAAAATGGAATGGGGATCTAACCTCGCAGATAAGTTGCATGTCACCGTATTCAATACCGTTATGCACCATCTTGACGTAGTGGCCAGCACCCTCGTCACCAACCCATTCACAGCAAGGCTCGTTATCGCTCTTGGCGGAAATGCTCTGGAAGATGTCCTTGACGTAAGGCCACGCCTCCTCGTTACCACCAGGCATCAAAGAGGGACCATATCGAGCACCCTCCTCACCACCGGAGACACCGGAGCCGACGAATCGGATACCCTTGCCCGACAGGTACTGGGTTCGTCGGTTCGAGTCGGGGAAGTGAGAGTTGCCACCATCGATAATGATGTCACCCCTTTCTAGGAGAGGTAGAAGGGTCTCGATCCAGTCGTCGACGGCCTTGCCAGCTTGTACCAGCAGCATGACACGGCGGGGCTTCTTTAGCTTAGAGACGAACTCCTCGGTGGAGTGAGCACCGACGATGGACTTGCCCTTGGCCTCGTTTGCCAAGAACACGTCAACCTTGGAGACGGTTCGGTTGAAGGCGCAGATGGTAAATCCGTGGTCGGCCATGTTCAGAATCAAGTTCTGACCCCTATGGATTATTGATGAATATTACAAAGCATAAAAGTGGACTTAGGAGTTAAGGTAGAACGTACATGACGGCCAAGCCAATGAGGCCCAAATCAGCGCTTTCGTACTCGTTAGCATGACTTCAATTGAAAGCTTTTATAGCGACGTCGGAGGGGAAGATATGATATGGTATGGTATGGAATGAAGCTCGCCTTGGGCCTCCTAGGTTGCTAGTTATGTTGGCGAGTCGAGCCCTATAGGGCCCAAGGAATCATTTCAGTTACAAAGGTCGCAAAGGCGTACGACGGCGGGGTGATGATTGTTATTGATAGCGGGGTAATCATCATAGCCCAATTGACAGAGAGGGATAATTCAACTTACACGGCACCAGACATGTTTGCGGTATTGTTGGTAGCTCAATCGGATAGAGGAGAAAGTAGTTTCAGCGATGGAATAGAAAAGAAGATATAGAAAGCAACCGGCGGATGAGCGCGGGTGTACGACTACTTTTCTATGTTGGGGAGTTGTAAGGAGGAAAAAAAGCGGACAGGGTGGAGGGATGGAGGGGTAAAGTTTATGGTCGTCTAGAGGGAAAAAAAGACGTAGGAAGGAGGGGAATTTGTTATTGAAATATACTTCCCCCTCCACTCTCCTAGCTACCTTACCTACGCCTTCCTAACCAACCTGACCAACCAGACTAAAGCTACCGGGTTTTCCCAGGTTAGTTGAAATATGACGGGAAAGCTCCTGCATCCCCCATCGTCCCCATCAATCAAAGAATGACCGGGAAGCACGGGCTTACTCAGGGTGCTTCCTTCGATGTGTATGCGTTACCCATTGCCAGATTCATAAATCAATTGCCCGATTTGTCTCGACTTCCTAAACTTCTAGGTACGTTGTTTACTGGCGACCGTCAATGCTTCCTAATTTGGGTTGTGGAAAAGACATTTACACGCAAACAACGCATACGCTTGTAAAGCACTGTGAGCACCAGCCTACGTCTTGTAACAAGCTCGCTAATAAAATCATGTCATTTTGCTCTCTACGCCGGGGAGGCGCCTCATTTCCGTCTTGGTTGATTCAGATTTCCCCGTGTCGCCTCAATCGCGTTTCGTACGAACCCACCGGAGATATTGTGTTTGGAACATCCTCGGGTCCACTAAATTGGAGCGAATTATCGACCTATGGTCCTATGTAGGTACCTACCTCGCCCGCTTAAGCAGTACTTAGGCGTAGTAGGTACCTAGCAATATACATACCTACTATGTACTGACAGTACTGTACCTTGCTGGTTCAGCCGTATCCAATATCATGTATCAGCCTGATTTCTCCGGGTTCAACAAGGTTGGTGAGTTAGCACCGGACGTATTACTGGACAGCATACCCGATCTCAGCAAGTTAGGGAGTCATTACCTAGTCATTTAGTTATTCACTCTACTAGTAAAATGCTACCTACCCAAGTAGACGTGTGTATGCTTACCAGAACGCTTAGCAATTAGGAAGAATCTAGACAAGATGGCCTGCTGACAGCCTAGGTATATGAGACATTGGCACCGTCGGAATACGGAGGCACCGGAAAGCGATACCATCCTAGTCATGTTCGACAAGGGGCTGCCCTTAGTGGTTACTGTAGGAACTCAACAAGCAACGCGTGGCTCAGCCTGGGAAAACTGTCGTATACCTAAGTAGGTATATGGCTGAGATATGTATCTACCATATCAGGAGGATCTAGCCCCGAAGAGCGAAGTTATCGTGGGTATCGTGAAGGATCTTGCCCCAAACCTGTCTAGAGGGGCTCCGTGAGCGGCGCAAAAACCGACCGAGCGTGGCTGCTGTGGAACAAGCAGAACTTCTCACAGACGCAGATCCCTTTTACCTATGCGAGGCTGCAACAAAATGTCTCATGGAGCGAACCGGCGAACAGGGCAGTAAATGAACAGCCTAGCAACCAATCGTGGGGGGAATTTGTCGGCCCTTTACGCGGATTTGCGGGCCTCGAACTAGTATGTTTAGCGGCGATATTTTGCTTATGCGAGTGGGTTGTGATCTTGGCATTCGACCGAAAGTCGGGAGATGGAGTATGAGAGAATGTCTTTATAGTTATGTCATAAGGTCATAAACAATAATATTCATGTGTAAATGGTTTTTGTTGTGTGTTGAATATAGACAAGTTGTGATGTCTCTACAGTCAACAATCTACTAGTGAGTTCTTGGGGTGAATTGAGTTTTTATAACAGCCCTGGAGATCTTGATTCACTGTGCTTGGGCATTGGCTTTGACGTTGAAGTTACTAGAACTTTGAACCCCCACCCCTTAAGTCCGAAAAGACGTTTAGACATGTGATCACTAGCAGGTGTAACGTGGAACAGCCACAGTCAGGTAACACTAGGTAGGTAATCAAGCCACATTAACCATACGCCACAGGCGGTCGGGTCTTATCCTTGCTATCTAAAATCTGGAGAACATCGATTTTCGATTTCAGCCATCCCATCAACACCAAGTTTAACGACACACTCATTCAAAACTACAACGTCGTCTACTACTTGATTACTTCATTACGTAAAAACTTCATTCTCTACATATCGCACGTCAATTGACAGACTGAAGTCTCTGTAAAGTAGAGACCTAGGGAACAAAAGGGGAAAAGAGACGAGCAAGTCTCATAGGTACGTGTTGAACCCGAAACACACACACCACACCTCTCTTCGGGCGCACAGCAAAATTCATCATGTCGTATCCGCCTCCTCCAGGCCCGAACTCGTCGCTCCCGCCGCGTCCCCCGCCGTCGCGCGTATCCGGCTTCAAGCCCGCCTTTTCGCCCGCGGCACCCCCAACCCACACCCCGAGCCCCGGCGCCGCGACAGGCGCTCCCTACGCACCACCCGCGTACTCCAGCGCGCCCGCGCACCACCAATATGGCGCCGGCTCCTCCTACCAGCAGCCGTACGCGCGCCCTCCCTCCATGAACGCCGGGTACCAGCAGCCCGCCCCCGCCCCCGCGAACCCGTACTCGTACCCGGGACAGCAGCAGAGCGGATACCAAGCCCAACCAAGCTACTATGGCGCGCAGACCCAAGCTGCCCCGGCTACGTCGTATGCCGCACCTCCCCAGATCCGCAACCCGTTCCCTGCACCCGCCCAGGCGCGCCAAAATGACGACTATGACCCAGACATGGCGGCGCAGATCGCTCAATGGCAGAGCGCTTACGTAAAGGATCCGACGAAGGAAGGTCCCGGTGCTCCTGGAGCAGCAGCAGGACCCGCGTCTGGAGGTAGAGGAGGTGGATACTCGAACGGTGCTACGACGACCTATAGTGCAGAGCCAAGCACAGCCGCCGCCACCGCAGCAGCAGCAGCAGCCAACGCGTCAGCGAACCCAGAGAAAAAGAAGACCGTCGTGCGCTCCGGCGGCGGGCAGAAGTGGACCGACGATACACTCCTCGAATGGGACCCCTCGCACCTGCGTCTCTTCGTCGGCAACTTAGCCGGCGAGACCACAGACGATTCCCTCTACAAAGCCTTCGCGCAGTGGAAGTCTCTGCAAAAAGCACGCGTGATCCGCGACAAAGTCACAGCTAAGTCGAAGGGGTACGGCTTCGTATCCTTCAGCGACCCGGACGAGTTCTTCTCCGCGGCCAAGGAGATGAACGGCAAGTACATCCAATCGCACCCCGTCGTCGTGCGCAAGAGCACCACCGAGATCAAGCCCACGGCGCAGAAGGATAATAACCGCTGGAATAAGAATAACAAGAATAAGAATTGGAAGAATAAGAACCGCGGAGGCAGCGGTAACGGTTCCGGCGGTGGAGGAAAGCGCGAGGGAAGCTTTGAGCCGCATCTTGGTCCCGCGGCTGCTGGTGTGCATAAGCCGGGCCAGAAGACCAAGGGCGGGCTTAAGCTATTGGGATAAGTCATGAAAGATCTCAATCTATCCAAAGCTTGGGTACGAAACTCCGTATAGCCTATGTGGTACTGGGATCGGGTTACTTTGCTTGTTTGCTTTTACACAGATGTTAGGCGTTGAGGTAACCTAGATTATTAAATAAAAACCTCGTCTGAAATGCTAACATGCTAGTTAGCATGATACATAATTGAGAACCATTGGCAATAACAATTCAATATAGATGCGTGTCAGGTGATGGATAATACGATGTTTTACTATTTCATCTATTCTTGTAATCCCCATACAATCTTAGCCCTACACAGCCGACCAACTCCTAGAGATTGTAATGGACGTCTACCGTATCAATATCCTCAACACCTATTCAGAGGTGCACCCTAGCTAACTTTTACATGTATAAGTCCAAGTAATGAGATGTGTCAATCTTCTATATTTGCATTCGGGGTATCTTGTTTCCTTATGTGAACTCATCCTACTGAGCTAGGTCATCGTTGCCTCAGACCCGCTTCATCCTCTCCCCTTCCTCCCTAGTCTCCCACCTCAAGCCCTAGATGTAGTGCATCTGCTTTCTCCCTACATCCACCAACCGGCCTTCTCATCTGGCAGATAGATACCTAGGTAATGCATGGGCTCCGTCCCTCCAACTGGGATCGAAATATCTTTTCGTGTACCTCCTAATGCAGCCTTGACGTCCTACGTTTGATTTCATATGCCCCCGATATTTTTCTTTTAATATTCACAGCCATGCCGCGCGGACACCGTATCCAAGTATGCTATATTCCGTACACATGTACAAAGTTTGCGCCTTAAATCCCCCCTTGCCTCTATTTGAACAATCTTTTACAAACGAAAAAAACCCCAATTTGGGATCAATCCTCCCGAGAACGCTCCGTCCGGTGGGGTTCCGTGGAGCTTGATGGTCGGGGGTTTGGTGTGAAGTCCCCGTCGGCCGTAAGCAAGTTGTCCTCGACGCCGCTTACGTCCTCGTGGGCCAAAAGTCCGGTTTCTTCCTCGTCGGAGTCGCTTCCGCGCTCTACTTCGCTGGATGAACCTGACTGTGCCTGTTGATAGCTCTTGTTATGTGCGTCCAACTGGGCATCGCTGCGCATCTTAGATAGTTTGATCCAATTGTAAGCGCCGATAGCGAAAATTGTCACAACCAAACCTGAGATGTTGATGGGCGTGAGCTTGTCATCGAAGACCAATGCCGCAGCTGAGATTGTGACGACCTCCTTGAAAATACCAGCGATGGAGAGCGTGACGACACTGCTTCGCTGCAGCAGAGCGAACTCGCTAGCCGTCATCAAGAAGGCAATGGTGCCTGGGAAAAGAAGGATGAGAGGAGTCCTGAGAGGGCCCCACTCGTTGCTCAAGGTCTTCAAACCCTCGATCAATTCGAAGAATCCCTCCACCGGTACAGCGATGACAATCAAGGTAAGGAACATAACGGGCGCAAGGAAGAAAATACTAGAAAAGGGATTCGAGGTGGCCGGGTTTCGGAGTAATAAGATCTGGGTAAGACCCCAGCGGAAGCCGGAGAAGAAGGCGGCGGATATGACGAGAATAAAACCTCCAAGCTCGAATTCGACCTCGCCAGCTACCATCATCACCACACCACCGGTCATGGTCGCGATGATAGCTACTAATTTCCATGTAGGAGTTTCGAGGCGGAAAACGAAGGCGAAGAGTAGGACAAAAGCTAGGGAAGATGATTTGCACATAGCTATAATTGCGTTAGAATTACGTTTCTCGTCATATCACATGGATGCTGCGCGTCGTCACATACTGTAAAATGTAAGGGTGATGAACTTCAAGGAAGTGTTCCCCAATCCAATGTCCAATCCCGTAGCCGCACCACATGGTCCAATTCTCGTTAAATAAAACATCTTGGTCATGATCGGACGGTCAGGCTCAGCCTCATGTCGCGATCGACCTAAGTCGGAGCTATGTTGTGTATGGAAAGGTCGTAAAGAAGGTATGAAGAATAAGACTAGACCAGAAAGAGTAAACTGTACGAGCATGTGCGTCGCGGTCGTGAATAAGGGAAATGCGAAATTGAGTTGGCCCGAATCGAACATCCATTTGTTGTACTACGACGGAAATAATTATTAGTAAATGGAGCTACATCTCATCACGTGTAGGACTAGGAAAGGAAGCAATTGACTTACCAGGGAGATTGACAACGAGAATAGATACCATAAACCTATCAGGATAGCGTTGATGACCAATTTCTTAAACACGTTCTGGTCCGCCTCTTTCCGCTCCTCGTCCGTGATCCTATCCCTTGCGATCCTCTGGTCTAATCTGGTATTTCGTCGTCGTTTGGCCTGCTTCCTCCGTTTATCCTTCTTCGTTAAGCCCGTCTCCTCGTCATCGTGTAGGTCTTCTTCCGACATGCTATCCTCGTCCTTGCCTTCCGATCTAGACGCGTCGCGGCTGTGGTTTTCTTCGGATATCTTTACTTCCAGGTCACCAGGGCTCTTAATGCTGGTAGCACGTGGTCGCGAAGTTCGCGAATTGGAGGATTGGTCGGGGTTCGGGTTAGCTGTGAGGGTGCTACGACGGCGACGATGGCCGGTCGGGGCAGCTATAGAATCCATCTCGATGTCCTCGGGACGGCGACCGGCGGCGTTGGCAGAGGAAGAGTTGGCACCATCTGACGACCAGTCTACCTTGAAGCTAGTGGTAGCAGATGATGCTGAGGAGGGATTGGAGAGATCGATATTGGTGGAATTGGGTGCCAGTACACTATTAACAGACAATGTCGTTGGCTGAGGCGGTGTAGAAAGAGTGGGCAATCGTCGTTGAGATGGATGATAGTTGGACAAAGGAGAAGGCATATTTTTTCATGTGGTAATAAGAAGTTAGTTTACGGTTAGGACGGCGTGAAGTAATACATGCAAATGGACCACAGAAACCACAGAAACCCGGCAGGCATCATGCCGTCTGAATCACCCCCTAATGTCCCCTAAATGGGTCCCCCCCAAGTCCCCAGTCAGCCAGTCCAAAGTCTCCAGGGCTCCAAAGTCTGCTGGTCTCAGTGCCCGTAGCTAGCTCGTTAGCTCTACTGTGTAGGGTTACCTAGCGCCGATCAAGCCTAGGTACATAAAACCCGAACGGATCCCCTTTTATGAACCAGGTCTTGGCGATTGAAAACAATAGAAGGGCGACCAGTTGATGTGTTTGAAGGGAGTCATGGATCCTTGGGAATTACTCGCGATTAAACTTGTATCCGTGTCGTTTTATGCATAAAATGCACAAGCTGCCGCAGATGTGCAATCATGGGTACATTCTATGAAATATATATCACGTGCATTGTAATTATGACAATTACCTACATCTTCCCCCTTGCTTCTCTCATCTCACGAGTAATATCATCATAAAGAGGATACCCGTTTCCCTTTAACCATATATGCATTAATAAGAGACAGGACGACATGACATTGTACAGCACAGCTTTCTCAGAGCCTTGCCGAATTCTCATCATGTATTCCGAAATATTATATCGTACCCAAGGAGTCGGATGATGTCTACCATTGCTCTCAATCCATTCTGCGATAGATGCAACGCCGTTCTCTTCGACGACTCCACGGTAGGTGGCTCAATAGCCCAAGGGGATGACGGCGAGGAATTCCTTAAAATAGGCGATGATGACGCAGAGCAGAAATTTCCTGTCGATTTTCAACTCCGCGACTCATATCCTGGTCTTCCTTTGCTATCAACATCTGCAGAAGCTAGGTGCAAGTTCTGCATTTTTCTCAAAAAGCTGATCGTAGAGCCCTCAAATCTAGAACTTATTCAACTTGAAGCCGGGAGTTTGATACCTGAAGGAGTCGAAATTATAATACGCATGCAGTATCGATGGCAGGCCTCTACGAAGACACTTCCTAAACCAAGTGGCCTCCAAGGATTAGAAATCACCATAGATGGACATGATGCTAATAAGGGTGAGTGAATAATTAAGTGTTTTCCAAGCCAAGCTCAAGCTGATATAAAGCAACAGATATATGTGCCTTTGTTTTTTGCCGCATTGAATCAATCCCAGGTGAATATATGAGCAAGACATATACACTATAATCGAGTTCTCACCATATCTCAATAGGTCCATGTGCAAGCTGGCTCCGTTTGGGCCTTGACAGATCTAATGATGTGTTGGGACCAGATACCATCATCTGGATTCAACATATGCTAGATTCAACAGCTGATCTGGCCTCAGTTGAACAAGCTCATAACGAATTCGTACCAACTCGTTTGGTACGTGTTGACTGCCAGCCTCCCCGGCTGGTAGAGACGTCTTATGAATTGGGCCGAGGGCATACGAAACATTCACTGCGATATGCTGCTCTTAGTTACTGTTGGGGATTACCGGAGGAAGCCAAATCGCAGTTGAAAACAACAACATCATCTTTGCAATCCAGACTTTCCTCCATAGAGGAACACGACATGACCAAAGTGCTAAAGGATGCAGTCAGGACATGCCGTGCTCTTTACATACCATACTTATGGATTGATGCGTTATGTATCATCCAAGATGATCCGCAAGACTGGGAGCAAGAGTCAGCTGTAATGGGCAAAATATACGGAAATGCTTATTTAACCATATGCGCAACGTCACCGGGCTCTTGTAATGAGAGCTTTTTGGACCGCAAACCAGCAGATATTGAAATTCCTTTCCTATCCCAAATGAGGCCCAGCATTCGCGGTTCATATTTTTTGAAGGCCGAATCGTCCTTACCCAGTATGGATGACGATGACGATATGTACGAGAGCGAGTGGGCGAGGCGCGCCTGGGCTTACCAAGAAGGATTAATGTCAGTACGAATGCTAGTGTTTGGTAGATTGAAAATTCATTTTTTCCCCATGGAAAAATCAGACACAAGATGAAAAATCTTCGGATTCACCATACACCTTTCTAATTACGTTAAAAAATGAGAGTGGCCTCAACCTCATAAATTACTGGGATAATGTGGTGTTCGTATATTCTACCAGAGTCAACATATGAAACGGATCGTTTCCCGGCTCTTTCAGGCATTGCACAACGCTTCAGCACATTGATGGATGACGAATACGTAGCCGGTATGTGGAAGCGTCACTTATTTCAGAACTTACTATGGCGTGGCATCGGACGAGAGATCTATCAAACTTTGGATGCCTTAATTAATCAATTCAGCGACACCTCGAGATATGTGGCCCCGTCGTGGAGTTGGGCCAACTATCTCACCTACCGTATAGAATTTGGTCTTATGGCACATGACAGACTTTCATTCCAGCCTCACCAAGTAGATTGCCAGAGAGAATATCAAAATATTGAAACAGATATCACCCTGAATGGTGTCGATCCATTCGGTCAGATTAAGGCAGCATCGATGAGAATTACGACTAAGATTCGCCCACTACCAGCAGATATTGACGTCTTCGATAGGTTCTATGGATATGCTCTGATTGGGACGCCTGAGGCACCTTTTGCATATTGCAATATTGATTGGTGGGCAGGTAGCTTAACAACAGAACCTCGGAGAGAAGTGATGATGGTACTGCTTGGGTCCGGTATCAAAAAGCCAAAAAAATATTTGTCCAGTAAATCTTCTTCGCCCGGTTCAGACATGGAATCATCCGAGGACGCTGCGTGGGGTTTCGGTTTACTCATCCACCCTGTCCCCAATACGGATAAATACTGCCGTGTTGGGATCTTCGGCTCGGAACCGTCTCAGAGATGGAGGACTCGTTTATTCGACGACTGCCCGGAGAGGACCGTCGTGATCATCTAGATGGTTGGATATCAGCGAATGGATTTTCCCTCGATACGAACTTCATAATTTGCAACCAGATGTTGGGGAAGAAAAAAACACCTCTTTCAATATAGCAATTCCTCGAATCGACTTAAAAGAATATTCCTATGCCATTCTTTTACACGAAAATCTCCAAAATCTACCTACAGATTCCCCCTTGTTTAAAGTTCGCTAGAGTCCGCTAAGTGGGGATTTATAAAGTTGCTTGGACCTCCAACGGACTCTCACCGTTGAAACTCTACCGCTCGTGACTTTTCGACTTGGAGAAATGGCACCGGACCCAAAGCTTCATGTGGGGCGCCGAGCAAATCCGGGGTCATCCAGACTTTTCATTCGTTTAAATATTCCAAATCTTGATCTCGTATTTATTATTTCGTTTGTGGGATATTTCGCGGCGCCGTTCGATGGTCTCATATCGGGAATTGTAATAGTGCTTCCGCCGAAGTCATTAGACCAATTGAATACATCTTCACTTGACCTACATTTTGACGATTGGTGAAAAAAAAAATCGTGATGAAATGAATTATGAGTTCTAGATATTGAAGCCGCTCCGCCATTCCACTATCACGAACTTCCGTCAATACGGACCAGAATCATGATGTGGCTACAGCATATCCATACTATGTACTACACACGCGAGAGCCGAGGAGGTAGGCATCTACCCGACTAACTCTTTAGAATCGACCCAGTTACCATGCAGACCCGCCCGTAGCCTGAGATTGAGCAGCACAACCGCCTTCGCGACCGTGAAATTCTGTGTATCGACGATGTGCAACTCGCTCGACATCGTGGCATAATTGTTAACTAGCGCAATCAAAAACCCGTCACCCTCCGGCGCGCCCTCCGACCGCGGCACAAACACAGGCTCTTGTACCATATGCGTGGGTCCCGGGAAATAAGTCTCGAGTTTACCTGTCTCATGGTCAAGGTGACCAAGAGCATTGTACAGCGGGTATCCACCCCCAAGAACAGGAGCGATAGCCGCAAAGTTTGTGCCGAGCTGGGGCACCATCACGTCGAAGAAACTGTGGCGGTGGCGCTTCATCGACACTCGATCGTCGATGCGTGGGAACTCCATATCGTAGTCCCCGAGGATGATTTCGGGTTCCGGGAGATTGAGGTTCTCCGTTTTCGGGTCGAAGGTGAACCGGACGTAATCCGCTCTGATCTCCTTCGGGTCCGGGGCGTTACCCTCGGCATCGGGCCACCAGAAAAACGCGTTTTTGTCGGTCATTGGCAATTCGAACGCGATTTTACCGTCGGTCATCTCGTACGCGTTGGTCGTGTGGCCAGGGAAAGCATTTGGAGCCCGAAACCACTAGCGACGAAGGAAACCGTGTCAGCCAGGCTCAATTTCAATGTGGCTGGTTGAACTAACCTTGATATCAGTGCCCTTAGCTCCTCGTCGTGGAAGGACACCGATGTAGAAGGGCACATTCGGATCCCACTGCCAATGCTCGCCTCCTTTCTTGAGCCTGTCTATATCGCAGACCTGCGGGATCATTGGAAATAGCACCTAGTTACTATTAGCTTGGTTCCGAGAGTACCTGCAGCCTTGACACACCCAGTTCTCAGTCACAGCAAAGTCGTGTATCATCGCGACAATGGGCGAGATAATCCACACGACCTCCGTGAATTTGCCAGATGAGTTAATGGTATAGTAGCAGATATCGGGGGTTCCATCTCCTCTTGCCTCGTAACCAAAGCAGACAAGCTCCTTAGTAACGGGATCAAGTTTCGGATGGGCCGTAAACGTCAGGCTCGGCAGTTGGCCGTTGAAATCACAGAGCCCGATGGTTTCGAGCGTTATGGGGTCCATTGCGTACGGGGCAGCATCTTCCTTGATGGCGAGGAGAACTTTGTTGAAATAGTAGATATTCGTATTTGCTGTCGTACGAACCTTGAACTTCACAGCGTCTGTGTACTTATTTCGATATTTACCTGAGGCCAAAGGTCAATCAAGTTGCTTCATATAGGTTAAGTGTCTAATGTTTTCAGGGACCTACCAACAAGAGCTCGTTTGGCTTGTCTTTCCCGCTCGAACTTCTCAGTATACACATACTTTTGTTGAAAGTGGATATCTCCATCGGCAAAGCGAAAAGCACTGATGCTACCATCGCCGTTGAACCACTGTCTTCAATCTATCACTTGCGCGAACAAACTAACAGGGCTAATTCTAGGCTACTTACGGGGTCGTTCTCGACAAAAGGGGGGAATTGCGGATCAGGCATAACTCTATAGAATGTGCCATCTAGCTCGGGGGGTATGGTGCCCTGCACTTCGAGATGTCGCACTTCTCCTTCAAAGCGACATGGCTTCATGAAGCCAGAGAATTGGGGGCGATTTTCGAACGCCTTACTGCCACGGAAATGACCAGCCATGGTGCTGTGGTTGCAATGAATCAGAGGATATGGATGTTGTAGAGGGTTGGCAGGACTGCATGGCCAATATCGACCACTCCAAGCAAGGCGATTTGCAAGAATATATGATCCCCTTAATTCAACGGGTTCACCGGGTCCAGGATTCCCCAGATTTTCGGTCAGTGCGGGGCGTATGTCGGCAGTGAGAGACGGGCAGTCAGGGACTACGCGTCGACTACCAGATAGCCTACCGGATCTGTCAAATGGGATACCTTCCGAAGCGTTCGTGTGGATACCCAGCGCGGATGTTTCCTTACTCCCTCTCCTAGTGCCAACGGAAGGAATCCCGCGATAGCATACCGAACTGTCAAACGTCATGTTCCAACTGTCTGATCGCCATCAGGCAGGCTTATTGTAAACCCTATCTCGGTAGTGACCTAGCTTCTAGTCGAAATAGCATATTCTACCTGTAACCCCTGATATCAGACGGATTCGCAACGCTCATTATGGCCGTATCTCGCTTTTCTCGTTCTGAGAGTCGTGGTCATTTTGTACTTCTCATTTGTTTGCAAGGCTTCTCGTTATTGATATCTCAATAAGAATTATCATGGCAAAACCCCGAAATTCACAGAAGAGACTATCTCACGTCTCAGATCAGGTAGCAATCGACACAGAATCGGGGCATCATCACGGTTTGGGATTCTGGCCCCCTCCCTCAAGTGACGAGAAAGATCCGCTACGCTGGCCGCGATGGGTCAAGATTCTCGCTCTACTCTCGACGGCACTATTCAACTTCGTTGCCAATTTTGCCGGAGCTGGGCTCTCTACCGCAACGACCGTTCTTCAGGATGAGTTTAACAAATCGCCCCAGGGAGTCAATTCCCTCCTGACAGTAAGCCATTATTACAGGCCGAGTTCTTTTCGGTCTGGAAACTGATGGCGTGTTATAGTTCAACTTCCTCCTCCTCGGCATAGGTAACATGGTCTGGGTGCCGCTGTCTGTGAAGCTCGGCAAACGTCCCGTCCTAATTCTCTCGATGGCATTGTTATTTGCGCTTCTTGTATGGACAGCGCAAGTCAAGACTTTCGAAGAACTTCTTGTCGCTAGATGTCTTTCTGGGTTTGCATCGGCGGCAGGAGAGGTAGACATCCCTACTGTTGAAAGAAGAGAGATAGCTCTGTGAACTGACCACCCCCTTAGAGTATCCTCCCAGGTGTCATCTCTGATATTTTCTTCCTCCATGAGCGAGGGGCCATGATGTCTATGTATGTGTAGCATCCCGAGGGAATATATTCAAGAATTGAAACAGCTGACGATTATTACGCTTTATAACAGATACGTCATGCTCATTTCATCGGGCTCTGCTATTGGACCTCTCATCGGTGGCTTCATGGTTCAGAGCAGTCCTGAAACTTGGCGAGACTTTAGCCGGGTATGCGCCGCTATCGCAGGCTTCGATCTCGTAGCGATATTCTTTCTATATCCGGAGTCCTCGTTCAATCGTCCACCGGTGCCAGCTACTCACCACCCCCTAGCTCAGGAGAAGGTTGTCAACGAGCATAAGGAGGAAGACGACAACTCCGATAATGTTGAGAACGCCAGGGGCCGTCTGCAAGTTAACCACGGGAACGATAGCAAAGACTGGGTTGTTTCGATTTCGTATCGTCAAGCTTGGACTTCGGGCTTCCAAATTAATAAAAGGGTCAACTCACTCAAGGCTTTTGGAGTCCCTTTCATATTCCTTCTCTCGCCTCTAGTAATCTGGGCCGTCTTCCTCTACGGTTGTTCTCTCGCAGCTCAAATCATAATGGTGTATGGAAAAGTCTCCTTACCCCCAGAATAAGGAGTCACAACTGACTGACTTTGTTCTTATAGCTTCGGTCTTCCAGATTTATTAGTTGCCCCACCCTATCTGTTTGCACTGAGCAGCGTTGGTCTGATGGAGATAGCTGCTGTTATTGGTTTCGGCATTGCTTGTTATGGTGGGGGCTACATTTCTGATGTTACTACTGCTCATCTGATCGTTCGGAGCCGTGGCACCTTCGTTCCTGAGCAACGACTTATATCTCTTGTTCCTGGTAGTCTGGTTTCGCCAGTTGGTTGCATTCTATTAGCATTCGCTTGCGCGTATCAGCTGCATTGGGTAGCTATCGCTTTTGGTTTTGCTATGGGTAAGTTATTCTTCAGACTCGACACCCACCCTCCATATCACAAGTCTAATAGACCTGCGTGGCTTCAGTTTCCTTTGGCACAGTGTACGCCCCAAATATCGCCTTAACTTATCTCATCGATTGCTATACTCCGTTCGCACAGGAGATCCTAGTTGTCGTCAATGTCTTCAAGAATCTCGTTGCGTTCTTGTTCGCTTACGTTGCAGTTGACTGGGTCAATTCTCAGGGTTGGATTCAGGTCTATATGGTTATGTTCATGGTGGTCACTCTGTCAATGGTTTTGGCTATACCTGTCTACTTCTTTGGGGGAAAAGCACGCGTGGCGTTCGAGAAGATCCTTGTGACGGTCTCATTGGTTCCGTAGATGTGATATGGTATGCTTCTAGTTCACCCTGTTCCTTAACCCGGAATTCGAAAGTAGGCTGGATCGAATAGGTACATCTAGCCTGCCAGTCCTAGGTCCTTAATATACTTGAGTACTGTTGTGCTGTACTTTGAAATTAACCCAGCCGTAATAAACTAACCCGCAACTCCGACCAGCCAAACACTAATACTCCGTGACAAGCCTTTGCATGGTCCTCCATAACGATCCGCATCCGCTCACATATGCGCCACATGCCCACTTCCCACGTATCCTGGTTATCCGATATGCCGAAGACGCAGATTAGGACCCAGCACGTCATCGCAACTAAGTGCGCCACGAGGAGCGTCTCCATCCGGGCGTCTGTGTTGAATTGGTAGTTCCACACCCCGGGCGTCGAGATGGCATAGAGAACAGGATCCGTTCTCCGAAAGAGCGCGGATAAGCGGCCGTGGCTGAGACAAGCCTCCGGGGAGCTTCCCGTTGGATATTTGGGAGATTGCAGTGGCGTGATGGCTGGCGCCAAGTCTCGGGAATAGGAGCAAGAGAATTAAAATGTTCTAAACGCTTTTCATGTTTTCATCATTTACCGTTTCAATGGTGACGGACCGTTTACGTCGAATAAGCCAAACCGTTCATATTCTTGCTGTGTAACAACCCGATCTCGTAGGCAATCATATCAATATAGTGACCTTGTGGCGTGCGGAGGCAAAGCCTTATTCGAAAGCCGGGCACACCAACTATGAGACCGCTTCGGTAAGTCAAGTCAATGATCTAGCTATCATGTCCCGTTTCTAAGAGAAAATCTTTGGAGGGTTGGGAATTGCTATTTCCTATTAACCGCAGAGGCTTCGATAGTCAGCACATCCTTCGTCACACTCAGGTCTTCAAAAAGTTACCAGGTAGGTACTAGGTACCTAGTAGATAGTCCAAAGAGTCCGAGGTCCGGGAATTATCTGCACAGGACCGCGGTCGGACTCATGGTTTTATGGGTTAGGCAGCCTGTTCTTCCAATGTGACACGAGGTAAGTTGAACGGTGATAACGATTATATTATCCTTCACGCACCTTGCGCGAGCCTTAAGTCTACGTCTAGTTGTATTTCGGAGCACATAGGAAAAAGCCTATCGAATAACCCTACACACAGCAATACCGCCCTAAGGCAATATTTGCATCTCCTCTTTCCTGTCAGGGGAAAACTCGTCCTTGTATCGATCCCATAGCTTCTCCAGCTCGGTCACGTACAAATCATGTAGTCGGTTGATTTCTTCCTGATCCACGGAGTTCGATTGCTTGACCTTGATAGGGGCTCCGACCACGATATTCAACGGGCGTCGGTAAGGCATGAGGCCTACGTCGTAGTTGAAGATCCCTCGTCCGTGTAGGAAAGGAAGGGTAAACTTCCACACTTTTAGGATGAACATCTGGATCTTGTGCACCATGGGATGTTCATTAGGGTGTAGCTGGTCGTAGAGGTTGTTTTCGCCAAATGCTAGCACGGGTACCAAATCGGCGCCAGTCCTGACCGCAATCTTAACGAAACCCTTGCGTTCCTTCAGAATCAATCGCAACTGGCCTGGTTGCGCTTCAAGGGACTCTCGAGCACCTCCGATGACAATAGTCACGCCGCGACCCATACCCTCTCCGTTTGGTCCACCCTTACTCAGAATATTGACGATGGATTCTTTCGAGACCGATCGTACACCAGCAGCAAGAATATATTCGCGATATAGTGGAATACGGAAGTTCGAGTCTAAGGTCAGTAGACTGTTTGTGATACCTGGGAATTTCTCCGAAAATCCCAAAGCATCGGTAGCAAAAGCCGCCCAAGCACCGTGAGAAATGATGCCATGGGGATGATAGCCAAAGATATATTTCCGAGTGGGTGGCAGCTCGTGGGTCTTGTAGAGCTTGGCTGGGAAGTAGCCCGCAAAGAGATGCCAGAGATAGCTTTTGCGGAACCACTCTGATCGGTATTTAAGTGTTCCGTCTGTAGCAGCTTTAGAGCTAAGGCAGTGCAAAAGATATATAAGTAGTAACGGCCAGAAAAAGGGGTTAGCAGAAAGAGCGAAGAAGACGGAGACTGTCAAAGCTATACACATGCAGTGCATAAGCACAACGAGGGTCTGTAGCCTGCGCTTCAAAGGTACATTCCATGGGGCCCATCGGATTCCACCATTTGCGCTTGGCTTTGGAGGTAGGTGAATTTCGTCCAGCGTCATATCATCTAACTCGGGGTACGAGTCATCGTCGTCTTGGGCACGTCTTAGAGGTGAGTCCACTGTTTCTTCAACCTCGCCGTTCAGACCAGATTTAAGAGCGGATGCATAGCTCGCCTCATTTGTCTCATCAACGTTTGCTGTGTTTTCTAGGCCGACGAGTGTGGTAGCATCACTGCCTTCCATAGAAATGATACTTCTCTCATGATCCGGGAAATCATGGGTTCCCTTCACAGGCTCGTCGCCATTCTGAGTCGCTTCCTTCAAGTTAGACGGCACGTTTGCGATCTTGACACTTTCTTGGATGTTGTCCATCTTGGAAGCGTCTTTCGGTCTGGGGTCTTTCCGTTTAAAAACCTTGTACGATGGACTATTCTTAGAAACCAGTACTCGTGGTTTATGGGACGGAGTAGTTGGATTTGGGTCCGCTGCTCTCGCTAGGCTTATTGAAAGGTGGAGCGACGAGTTTCGGTTGCTTGTGGAAGGCGAGCGGGAGTGAGAGTGGGGGGAATGATCACTGGTTGTATGAGGAATACGTGCTTTGTTTGCTGCAGATCTAGGTGTATGGGTTGAAGCACGAGGATTGGACAGGTCGCTGCTATCTTGACTTGCCTAGCGAATTTCAATTAGCATCGTCGCGTTCTTGCGACAAGTAATGGACAAGCAGTGATTGCAGAGATGCGCAAGACATACTATGCTTGATGAAGCAGAGACCTCCCGCCTGTGCCCTCTAGGAGTTGTAGGCTTAATATCGCGAGTTGGGGTATTCGACGGGCTACTCTTTCGAGAACCTAAGTTAGAGTCAGAATCGGCCGTTTGTGCTGCTTCACACGGGTCATGATGGCATCTTCGTCCCAGGCGCGGTAGCTTGGAGCTCTGAGAACTGTGAGAGCCGTCTGACGGCTCCTGGCGCTGACGCTGATGCTGGCGCTGGGGGCTGTGACTCTCGTCGTCCGCCATAATTGATCAATCTAGGATTCGGGTGCTATTCCCGTCATTGAATAAATTAAAGACAGAACATACCTTAGGGCAAAAAAAAAAGAAAGAAATGTACGCAATGTACGAAATGTGAGACGTATCGTCAATCACCCGTTTATGGATTAAACTTTAAACGTTGTCTTAGAATGCCGGCACTGGCTCTGGCCTTATTTAAGGTTCCCTCTAAGGGTTTTAAGGGTCCTTAGGTATGCGCCGCGTTGCGATGACCCCCAAGACTAATTATTATGTGAGGCAATGTTAGGCAATGCCGAAAACAAACTTTACAAAATTCAGAAATTTCGCAGCCTCGGTAACCTCGGTATGTATGCGATTTGCGACAGCGACGAATGAGAAAAAACGGGCCAAGCTAGAATTCAATGACCTGCATCGCAAAAAAATGTGCCGGAAGGAGCGATTTTTAGATCTTCCCAATCTCTTCACATAAATGGCAAGGCTCGGATCCGAAAATAAAAAGAAGGCGTGAGCCAACTGGTTACACAATATCATTGGGAAAAGCCATCTTACAAAGCGACAAGCGTTCCAAGTTAAGAAGGTTGCAAATTGTAGGGAGAGAGCTGAGTGTTTGTAGCTGTAATTTCTAGTTACAGTGGGGCTTACAGCTCATCGCTAAGGCAAGGGCATAAGTGGGCATAAAGGGTGAATGACGTATGAAACCGCACGAACGCTAGCATGTGCAATTCATTGGCTCACCTGCACAGTTATGTACTACGACGCTATAACATTCCTGTATGTAATTAAGGAAGTTATGAGTATATCGCAGCTTTCTTCCACTATCTGTGATACTCCTTTCCATTACTGGATTTCTTCATTAAACTTGTACGGGAATGGTATTGTGTTCTTTTGGTTTTTATCTCAAGATACATCTCATATAATTCTCATAAAATGAGAAGAAGGTCATCAGTTAAGTTGGTACAGTAATGTTACTAAACTGTTGCGGTAGCCTTCTAGGTGATGGATTCAAACGTGCTGAGTCCTATTGATTCAGTATACTATACACATATAGGTACCAATGAACTCAAGTTTCCAAGATAAACCAGAAACTACTGCTTCAGTTGCAGTCTTGCGTTCCAACCCACTATACATCTGATAAGATCCCAATCGCCATCTTGGCCAACCCAATCCGTAACCACTATACCAGTGCTTCCGTCTCCTACCTTTAAACCCGCTGGCCCTTTACCATCTTCACCGTGTCGTAAACAGAGATACTCGATGATAGCCGGGTTTGCCTTGGCTGCAATCTTCTCAGGCCAGCAGTTGGCATTGAAGAAATTGCTAGCACTTAAGAAATTCACGAAGAATGGCTGTGGTGGCACGCCCTCGTTGTAACCTTCAACTCCGGGGATGAGGCATGTAGGCTCGCCTGCTCGTTCTAGGTGGCCCCGTGCTAAATCAAGCTTCTTCTGAATATTGTGGCTTTGGTCAATATCGTAAAAGTCTTGTACACGACCAATCCCACTTCCAATCAGGCCATCCTCGCAGTTGTCCGGCCAGGCGCTGGCGTCAAGCCCCCATCCTCGACCGCCCCATTCGCCGTCCAGGCTCGGGTCATTGGCGTGTCGACGAAGAAGCACAATCTTTCCTCGCACCTCACCGATCTTAGGAATACGTGGTTCCGTATACCATCGTCTTCCGTCTTCGTAAAAGCGGTCCTTCAAGATCTTGGATAACTGATGGTCAGTACCCCTGCCGGTGCCCTCGCGCTTCACGCTCATGATGAGTGTCTCGGACGGATTAGCCTCCAAGAACGAATAAACAACATCAACCATGTCTTTGAAGTACTTGGTCCCGGTGAGTGATATGGGGAAGGCGCTGTGCACGAGCGCGAGGTCCGAGGAGTCGGAGCCCACATTGACGCGGATGTCGAAGAACCGTACGCCGTTGTCCAATTGCTCGCGCACGTTGACTGCTTGGCATCGCACTGAAGGAAGCGCGACGTGGCATGTTGGGCTGTTGTGCGTGCCTGGTATGGATAAGGCTGAGAGGGGATATTCATCGTGTAGCTCACGCATCCAACTTGAGAGATTGGCGGAGCTAAAGATGGCTAGACAACTACCAGATTGGACATAGATGGCAGTGTATTCGTTAGGAGCACCGTCTAGCTTTGTCATAACCGTGCTGCGCTGCGAGGCACTCGGCACATCTACCTGGTACCGGTGACCATCTGACTCGAAGGTCAGGCGGATAACTTCCCTGCCGGGATCAGCTGTGCGAACGTCCGTCGTGCGGGTCTCGAAGCGCCCGATGGGAATAGAAACATCACGACGGTCTTTAGCCTCGCCCTGGATGCGGACGTTGGGCGAAAGAGAGGTCGAGTTGAAAATGCCGGTAATCCTGCCGAGAGGAGTCGAGCGGCCGGAGACAGACTGTCCTTCGAACCGCTCGACGAGCTTCAGCTCCAGCGGGGTGGCTGTGAGGTTACGGATTATGAGGTCCGCCATTGGTAAGGATTTTAAGTTGGGGAGCTCCGGTGAAGTGAGAAAAGGAAAGCCATTCTAAGCGGAATTACATTATTACTATGTATGTAGAGCCACAGGGCCACGGAGCCACGGCTCGGGCTAAGCGCCGCCAGTCCAAGAGCATTGTCTTAGGCGGAGGTAAATGAACAAGGCGATTGGACGAGATGCTGTGGGGAGCTTCGTCAAATGGCAGCTGAAGTTTATTTTTGAATTGCTTTTTTTTCTTGGTCAAAATAGTGCCACCACCAACGAAATCTGGGAACTGGAGGCCCTCTTCATTATGTCGAGATTATCTACAAGGTGTGTGTCACAAAGTTAATAATTAATTTGTAACATCTGAGCGCAAGATGTGTGAAGAAACATTAATATTCACATAAAGGAGCAATTCAAATAAGGTGTGAACCACAGCTTATCGATATCGACATAATGAGATCAATAATGTGTTTAGTGTGAAATCGTTTAGAACAATACTCTCCAGAACTCTTCTCATCATCATCTATGTCCAATGTGAATCCCTCACTTGAGGTTAGAAGTCATGCGTCCCCGTTTATCCACAAGCCTTCGTCTGGCTAGATATAATGGGTTATATGTGAGAAAATTTAGTAGCCCGCCTACGCCTGCTCAAAAAATTAGCCTCACATTGTCGACGAAGACTTCTAAGGTAGGTCCATTCCACGTCGGAATCCTTTAGTGGGACTAATATTCATGTAGCAAACAGTCATAGAAGCATTGAGTCAGCATTTCGACCACTCGTCTAAGAAATCATGCAATGTTTCGGATTTTGGAGCTGCTATCTTCGCTTCGCCCGATTTCGCAACTTGGCTAAGAGATGAAAATTTCATGGGAGGTTTGCTTGAAACCCTCTCCAAATCAAATCACAATGAGAACTCCAAACTTAAAGGCCTCGATGCACTATGCGTGGTAACAGACGGGCTTACGCCGGAAAAGGTATTCGGCAAGCCTCAAGCAGGGTTTTCCATTTTATATGGCTCTACGAAGAACATCTTTCCTGACTTGCGGGATGTTGGCAGTCATCAATCAGGTGACAACGACCAGGATATAGAATCATCGGTTTCATTTTTATCAAATCCTCTACCTAAAGATACACGGCCACTGGAGATCACATTGCCATTGGCAAACACCATTTTCCAAACTGGAAGACGTACTACCTTATTCACAAGCCGTTGGCAACGTGATATTCACGGGAACTTAGGGCTTCCCGAGACTTTCATAAAACCAACACAGCGGATATATCCTGGAGTTAATGTGGCCGACCACACCTGTCCGCTTATTCCTTTATTGCCACTCATTCCTCCTCGCAAAATTGTCGCTGGCTTGGGCAATATTGTCCGCCAAGTTGAAGTCAATGGTTCTCCAACACCTGCTTCAAAGGAGCTAGAAGATATTGTTCCAAAAGTCTTTGACGTTAGGTCTAAGAGAGATGGATCATATTCGCCCGGGCCTATCGGAGTATGGTGTTGGGTTATACCTCCTCATATTGTTGAGAAGCACGACCTTCTTAACTTAAAGGTCTTCCAAACTGAAACACTCAAATCGGAAGCGGAGCTAACTCTTGAGAACATGGATGTGTTTTCTGAAATGATATCTTCTGGTTGTCGGTTACATAAAATACGTATGTGTCATACAACTTCTCAGGGGTTAGTATAAGCTAATGTGTGTCTAGTCAGCGGTGGTGGAGGCTGGGGCCTCAAGCAGGGACTCCTTTCCCTTGATCCCGAGACGAAGGCCTCTCTACCAGATCAAGATGATGAGCATGACATTGAAATGTTTATTAAAGCATTCAATGATATCGACAACCCCAATCCATCTCAGGGCCTCGTAACTCCAGGTTCGTACATTATGTTCTGTACTGAGCCACACTGGACCGAGAAAGAAATAGGGGAAAGTCGACAAATGACACCAACGACAGTGCTCGGTGTAGCCCCAAGTCATGACCCAGAATCTAATTCTGCAAGTCTATCAAATGATGTAAAAATCATCGATGATCATTTCGGTGTGGTATCGAAGGCTGGTCTCTTCCTGAAAGCCACGTCATTATCACATATGGACAACTCAACCGAACCACCCCAGGTATTCACAACGAAGATTGACTCTCCACAAGCTTCGTTCTTTATGAAATGATTGCCCCGAAGTATCTTCTGGAATAGATATATAAATTCAAATATAAAGAGATGTAAAACATTCTTACAAATACTCCTTATGTAGCATGACGTTTGTACGTGCAATTAATAGTAGTATAGCATGTCGTACTAAATTAACATGGTACTTTGTGCTGTATGCAATTATGCAGCTTTCCGATGAAGGGTCCACGCTAAATCCACGCTAGCCATTAAAATAGCGCCAAAGCTCTGTGGAACCGTAGTAGCCAGGTACATCTATACCTGGACCCGTTACACGTACAACTAAGGTTCCTTTGGACAAAGCCGCGTCTTTGTCGCTGACATCTACCAAACTTCCATTTCTTCAACCATACCTCAAAAATGGATCGTAGCCTTGATGAGATCGTTGCTGAGTCTCAGGTACGTAATTGGACTTCTATTCACCCAAATTAACGGTTTTTGATCATTCCATTGCCGTGCATGCTAACTGAAGCTGCAGCATAAGAAGCGAGGCTCTCAGCCTCGACGTAGAGGAGGCGGCGGTGGTGGTGGTGGTAACGGTGCTGGCCGATATCGCGAGCGTGACAACTATCCCCGCGACGGTGTAAGAAAGGTAAATTCTATAAATCATGTTCATGGTTTTGGCTTGCAACATCTAATCACTCTCCATCACAGGTGCATTTTCCCTTTCCCTCCTCGACTACGAATACCTTTGCCTCGAACGACCGGTTAAGTTATCGACTTGCGCTCGATGCCTCGGATTTCGATCGGTGATGGTTTATTCGTGTAGTGACAATGGCTAACAAGCAATCTCGTTCTGCGAGACAGTCAACCAGAGACGATGCGAGAAACATGGATTCGTGAGTAGAATTGCCAATATCTACATATCTTTAACTTATGTACTGACTAGAATCTAGTGAGTGGGTTCACGACAAGTTCGACGATGCTGGCTGTAAGTTGATCAGTTTAACTACGGACGGGCCACAACGACTAATTGCACTCTAGCTCGTAACCGCCAGCGAAACCCGCGACGACGAGCCTCTCCCGACCGATTCCAGTTCGTACAATTCCAGGTCCTTGCTTAGAAGAAGCAGCCATCTAATTACAAGAATAGGGAGACTCGTGGTGTCAAAGTCAAGGTAGACAACTTGCACTACGAGCTTACTGAGGATGACCTCGATGTAAGAGTACAGCTTCACTCTGCTCTAGAGACATGTATTGACCATATGTTAGGGTCTATTCAACAAGATTGGCCCCGTTCTCCGACTCGAGCTGCTGTATGACCGCGCTGGACGCTCGGAGGGCACGGCCTTCGTCACTTACGAGAATCGTGAAGACGCAATGGAGGCCATCAAGCAGTACGATGGCGCCAATGCCAAGGGTAAGCACACTACTCCTGATATAAAATCTAGCTGGATGTCACAGACTAACAAATTCCCCATAGGTCAGCCCATCCGTCTATCGACCGTGTCAGCAGCAGCACCCCGACGCAACCCCTTCGACACCGCATACATGCCGGGCCGTCCCTTAGCCGAGCGCATAACTCGCCCTCGTTCTATGTCGCCTCGACGCAATTCAGATCGTGACCGGGGTGTCGACCGCTACGTACCCGGCCGCGGCAGCCGATCGCGCAGTCCTCCCCGCCGACGCGGTGGTGGAGGTGGCGGCGGCGGTGGACGACGACCCGGAGCTCGCCGCGAAGGAGGCACAAGCACTCCCAACGGCCGGGAGCGCACCGGTCGGGATGGCCGACCCAAGAAGACGCAAGAGGAGCTCGATGCCGAGATGGCCGATTACTTCAACCCGAGCGGCGGTAACGACGCAGCTCCCGCAGCACAGGCTAGCGGCGATGCCCCGGCCGGTGACGTGGACATGATTGAGTAAATTGGACCGGTGGTTGGTGGTCATTCTATTGGTCATTGCATGCATGGTAAACACATGATTGCTTGTACGGAGTATTAAGACGGGTCAACGAGAGTGCTTTTTCGGTCCGAACTTTTCATGGATTTTTTCGGTGGTTATGCTAGGCAAATAAAAGATACTGGCATCTATATGCTGTTTTGTTGGTCCGTGAATGCAATTGATGTCTCTTAGGCAAGTTGTGTCAGTAGATAACTTCGACTCCTGCCGTCCTGTATGTCTCGGGTCTGTCTATGCTAGTCTTGAATGGTGTGATATTGGGAACAACTTCATATGTCTAGCAAGAGAGCATTCAAGGCAACGCTACGGCTTCTATGGTAAGGGCCGAATATCGTCTAAATCTAGATCTATAGTCGGCATGAAAACGCCATCATACATCTTGACCCCAACTTGAACAACATATATGCGTCTTCCAATCACCTATTCATTCTTCTTCCTCTTCGTCTGCAACCCCTCCGCCACAGCAAGCGCCACATCCTCCACCGTGGTCCCCCTCTTCCTCTTCCCGATCTTCTCCTGGCCCAGCACCGTCTCATCCGCCACAATCCTGTATACCTTCGCAGCACCGATAAACGAGTCCGGGTCGAACCCTCCTTCCTCCGAAAGCGTGCGTGCGATCTCCTCCATCTCGCCGACCCACCGGTACGCTTTAGGCGCCATGCCTGTGACCCCTTTTTCTGCTACCTTCAGGTGCGTGGGTAACACAGTTGCGAGCTCCTCTTTCATTACGTCGAGGACGCCGAGCCGGTGCGCGGTTGTGAAGGCTTGGATGGCGAGGGAGGTGAAGCCTTTGCTGAAGCTTGCGAAGCACATTTTTAATCCGCTGGCCGCGCCGATGTCAGGGGATATGTGCTTCATGTTCAGCGTGGAGAAGAGCTTCGCTCCATACTCTGGGATCGAGGAGAGTGGGTGGGGACCCGAGGTCGGGATGCTGGGTAAGTACCATTCTGCCGTGTCGGGCTTGGGGGAGGGGGGCCCGCCAAGAATGGAGCCGTCGACGAAGCGGACGGTGGAGGTGAGGAGGGGGCTGCTGCTGAAGAGGGAGGCGATGGATTTTACGCTTGAGGGCGCGACGGCGTTCAGGTCTGCGTAGTAGAGCGGGGTTGAGGGGTCCCGGCGCACGGGGCCGGTGAGGGCGTCTACGATGCGCTGCGCGGTGGCGACGGCGTCGCGGGGAGGGACCACGGAGAGGATCACCGGACAGGATTGAGTCAAGGCTTCGTCGGAGTCGAGGAGCTCGACTTGCGCGGCCTTGGCGCGGGCGAGGGTGTCGTTGCTGTGAGTAGGTTAAGCATGGTATTGGTTTAAGGATGTTGCATTGAGGACCAGGTATTGGGTGAGATAGAAACGGAAGCAAGGAAACAACCCGGAGACGAATAATAAGCTCGAAGAAAGTAAGTAGTGCTGATTAGCTGACTGACCTTCGACCTTTGATATTCGTCGCAACTGAGAAGCCGTTGGCGATCAATAGCTTGGCAATCCCGACCCCCATATCACCAATAGAGATTATGCCGATTTTAGCCAATGAAGACGCCATTATCGGTTCTCACTTAGTTACCTAGCTATTTCGGAGGATAGAATTTTCTTGTAAGACAACCTAAATGTCACATGCGTTGATTATCACAAAGTCTTTCGATGAGACTTCTTCTCTCATCACATACGCGGAAAACAAGGCCCCTCAAAGCTATGCGGTGCCATGATGAGCTTCGTACATGGGCATATGTCGGTCGCTTTGACCATCGATATCCCGCGGGCCAATAGGGTTTAAGATTGAGATTCTTCTATACTAGCAGAAATCGCGTGAGAGGGTTGTAGTTGGAGATAAACCGTCCGATATACGGAAGAATTGAACAGCGATCATTGTTTGTAACATGAAGCTTTTCATGATGACTTTAGGATTTTAGGAGTCGATACCTAGTAGCATAAAAAGTTTAGGTGCACTTTCCGAAACTCATAATAATGTCGCAATTGTGTTTCCTTAAGTGCGCCAGGCCGTTTGTAAAATCATATCATCAAGTATGGATACTTGTCAAAGTAAACTCCAAAGAGAAATATAGCGTGCTATAGAAGTACATGTACACCTTGAATGTTCATAATCGCTTATATCTGATAGGCTGGAAAGAAGGTCCTTCAAATCAATAAATGTGCTACATGTATTCAGCTGTAGTTGGAAGTTGCGAAGGCGACTAGGGTTTATCCCACTAATCTTTTGTATTGACCTTCAATGCAAGTGCTCGCAGTTCATAACTCAACCAACTCAACAACAAAATATCAAGAATAGGAAATACCACTGATTACCTTGATCTACAAATCCGCAGCTACCCAATCGTATTCATTCCCATCTTCGGTCACTTTGCCAATACGGAAACCCCTTCGGCTGCCCGTCGGGGGCGCAGGGCTAGGGGAACAGGCTAGCCACATGGTAATTTGGGATACCAACTTCGAATCCATCCGAATCGAGCATGGACATCGTCTTTAAGTCTTGCCGTCTCCGCGTTACACCACTTTCATTCGCCGCGCCAACAAGGAAAACTCTCCGCACAGAAGTTGTCCTAAAGACCTAAGGACCCAAAGACCCAATGTCCTAAGCATTCTAATCGCCCAAAGAATGAAGAATTCTGCTCGCAGTCCTAGCCTGATGGAGTATTCAGATCATGGTCATATTACGCTACGTATCAGGCTTCGCAAGTGCCGTTCAGCCTCTTATCATCCGAATCTGTCGCAAATAGAAACTTTGGAGCCTTGGAACCTTGGAAATCTATCCGGCTGTGCGTTTGCGGGGCTTTTCATCGGTTCGCCCATCATTGATGGACGTCTGCATGTGGCATGTGGGTGAGCGACTTTTATGTGCCTCTGTGCCGTGCCTTTGTGCTTCTGTAATCTGCTTCCTTGGATAATGCCTTAAGCGAGAACGAGAGGAATATTGAAACTAAGCTAAGTAAAGCTGGAAAAAAATTCGTGACGCGTCCGTTTGAACACTTTTAAGCTGACCATCATCTGACATCCTATTGCCTTCTTTTGTCTATTCGTCGCTGTAAAAGGTCAAGTTGAGGTTGAGGATCCCTGCAACGTTCACCCGCGCTCATATGTATCAGGGACCAATCCTGTGGGTCGGCCAGTATCGGATTCGCTTCATCCCGTTTCCATTAACCAGATCTTCTCTTACAGTAATCAATTCACAATACACGATTCGCCCGTAGTGTATATAAATCGGCCACGCTAGCTTTTAATCGTCCCGGCGGCCTTTTAAATACATTCCATTCCATCGGTATTAGTTCCACTCGACCCAATGAAGTCCATGACAACTAGACTGGAACGGCCTTTTCTATAAACTCCGTCCCCCTGTTAAACGAAACACTTCAAACTACTCAACTAGGATTAATCTGTTATTTAATTGGCTGGACACTCTGTAACGATTATTGGACTCGTCATGCCAGCGCCCTATTAACTTGAGAATATTCGCATTTTTTTATCAACAAATTTCACTTTGGGTCAACCATCTGATTTCAAGACATAAAACGGGCGCTGTTTAAGAACATTGTCAACTCTAACTATTTCTGCTCTGGTTGCGGTTTGGACCTTCTGAGATCGGCCTCTCAACGCATGACCTTTCGGCTAGCCCCCGTTCCGTTCATCTAATAAGGCGCATCTTCTAGGATTCGATTTGCCTTAATGTGGCAATAGCCATCTTTGGATTTGAGAAAACCTCTCAGTAACCAATTTAGCATCTACATTAATTCTAATCATACACAATATCAACGATGCTGTCTACTCTGCGAAATTTCTCTATCGTATCTCTCCTTTCATCCTACGCCGTCGTCTCCTTCCAGCCAGGATGGACTAAATCACAGCTATTTGGCACATTTGCTGCCATCTGGTTTCTCCAATTTTTCCTCTACTACGTTGTTTGGAGGGTAATTCTATATCCAAAATTATTTTCTCCTCTCCGTGGTCTTCCCCAACCCCAGGATGGGTCCTTCTTCATGGGACAGTTCAAGGATATAAGTAGTCAACCGACAGGCATACCGATGAGGAAGTGGTATGTTTTCTCCCTATTCATCATGCACATTGGTTTTGCGCTGACATAATTTGAAAGGGTTGCTACTATCCCAAACGATGGTCTCATTCGATATTTGGGCCCTTTCAACCAAGAGCGTTTGCTTGTGACTGGACCCAAGGCCCTTGCTGAAGTCCTAGTCACTCGTAATTATGACTTTCAGAAGCCAGGTACAATTCGATTCGGTCTCAGTCGCCTGCTTGGTGTTGGGATACTTCTTGCCGAGGGCGATGAGCACAAGTTCCAACGTAAAAATCTTCTGCCCGCATTCGCATTTCGACACATCAAGGAACTCTATCCGACCTTCTATTCGAAAGGTCGCGAGGTTGTGCAGGCTATGACAAAAGCTGTCATCGCGGATGCACAAAACGAGGCTTCCGTCCAAGATCCTGAGAAAGCAAAGAAAACGGGTGTGATCGAAGTCGGTGACTGGGGGTCCCGGGTAACGCTGGACATCATTGGTCTCGCCGGGTTTGGTCAAGATTTTGGGGCTATTCAGAACCCATCGGGCGAATTAAGCCAAACATATCGAAGTGTATTCAAGCCATCGAGACAGGCTCAAAGATTGGCTTTCCTTAATCTGCTTTTCCCCAATTGGCTTCTTGCTCGACTTCCTATCCAACGTAATAACGACATCAATGTAGCATCCGAAGTTATTCGAAGTGTATGCCGAAGGCTAATCCGAGAAAAGAAGGAAAAATTGGCACGCAAGGAGCTCAAGGATCGCGATATTCTCTCCGTAGCTTTAGAGTCTGGTGGCTTTTCAGATGAGAACCTTGTCGATCAATTGATGACTTTCCTAGCAGCGGGGCATGAGACGACGGCTACTGCGATGACATGGGCTATATATATGCTCTGCAGACATCCTGAAGTACAGACACGACTACGTGCTGAGATCCGAGAAAACCTACCCCCTATCGACTCGGATCAGGAAGTCAATAGCCAAGATATCGACCACCTGCCTTACTTGAACGCCGTCGCAAACGAGGTCTTACGCTACTATGCCCCTGTTCCGCTTACACTTCGCGAGGCTTCCGTAGACACTACGATACAAGGACAAAAAGTGCCCAAGGGAACGGCGGTCATGTTAAGCCCGTGGGCTACCAACTTTGATAAGACTCTCTGGGGCCCCGACGCGCACGAGTTTAACCCGGACCGTTGGGTGCCCAAGGGCCCTGAAGACAAGAAAGCCGCTAGCGGAGGCGCGTCGAGTAATTACGCATTCATGACCTTCCTTCACGGCCCAAGGAGCTGTATCGGATTGGCCTTTGCCAAGGCCGAGTTTCTTTGCTTATTGGCGACGTGGGTTGGCCGATTCGAGTTCGCTCTTAAGGACGAGGCATACAGGGACGAGAAGAAGATACTGATTAAGGGGGGCATCACTGCTAGGCCGGAACAAGGCATGCATGTCTACGCGACGATCGTGGACGGATGGTGATATGTGTATGTGTATGATGAAGTTGTGGATATGGATCTTACTTGTATATTGATGCTGGCTGCGTTTAATGATCTAAGAATTTGTTCATACCCATTGGTCTTAGGTATAGGTAGCGATTATAGATTCTAATGAATTAGTGCTTATATTCTCGCACTCTTGCGATTTAAGTATCCTGAGGGAGTGAAAAGTGCTATCTAATCCTTAAATTGTACATTCTAACCGATCTATAGTATTTTCATAACCACCTGGGCATGTACGACGATATTATTATTCTGCGTACACCATTTTTACAAGCCCTTAATACCAACCTTGAAGTACCACGGGTCTTCATCGATGCGCTTCCTCAGCTCCCCGTTCTTCAACTCCTCCACGTCCCAGCTCGCCCACACGAAACGGCCGTGTAGGAACTTGGCCTCGGGGCTAGCAGCCCAGACGGCGAAGTCGCCCGGTAGTTCGGCTATATTTGCGATCGGCGTTAGTTAGCCCCCAAAGAGCAATTCAACAAATTAAACACGATACTAAAAGGAACCGAGAACGAGAACGAGAACGAAAGCGAGAGAGAAAGAGAAAGAGAAAGAGAAAAGGGGGTGGGGGCGACGTACGTTCATCCCAAGGCAGGGTCTGGTCGGTGTATCCGGCGTCCTTGGCGGCATCGGTGAATATGGCTCCCGGGTGGAAGTTAATGACTTGCATCTGATCGGGCGATACGTCTAGCGCGATCGTCTGGATCGCCGCGGCGCCCGCGTTCTTGGTTAGGCCGTACGCGCGCGCTGGGTTGATGGCCCATTGGTGGATCGCCATTGTTGAGACGTGGATTAGGTACTATGGAATATATTAGCCTTGCGGTATTGGATCGAAAATTGCATTTTATATATTGGGTAGCGCACCTTCGTCTCCCCCACCCCTTTTCCTTGTTGAGAGTAGAACCGTCCCGCCCAGTCAATCTGCGCGCGCACATTCACATCATAATGCTTCGTCCAAAGATCCGCGCCGACCTCGAGCAACGGGAACACGGGGGGCATGGCTGTATCGCTTGTCGCCGGTTTCATGGGGGGTATGGACGCCGCGTTTAGAACGAGAACGTCGAGTACCGTGCCTGAGCCCGCGAACTTGCCCCAGAGAAGCGCCGTGTCCACCGGGCTACCCATGTCGCACTCGAGGCCGATGACGGTCGTCGGGCTACCGAGGGAGGTGGCGAGGGTGCTAAGGGAGGAGACCGCTTTGGAGACGGCGGTTGGACGGCGCCCGAGGATTATGAGTTTACTGGTGTGGGCTTGCACGAAGGAACGTGCGATCGCGTAGCCGATGCCGGCGGAACCGCCGGTTACGAGCACGGTCTTGCCGGCTTGGGAGAGCTCGGGGCGTGAGGGGGAGATGGATGGGTAGCTGGTGCGGTGGGAGGTTTTGGTTGGGGTGTCCCACTTGAAGGCCGACATCGTGAATAGGGGGCAAAAGTAGATGCTCAATTGGTTAGGGAGGTAGGTAGTGTTGGAATTGGGGATGATGTCTTAATGTATTCTGTGAGTGCTATGGGTTTCTTTTCTCTTGAACTTTGAGGATAGATCAATGAGTCTCATTTATATACATATTCTCGAACTCACCGACGGTCTATAATTTCCATTGTCTCCGTCTTAGCCAAGCTAAGATTATACTATGATATCGTCATGGCGTGGTTTCTCATGCCATATTAGAAATCCGTTAACTACGGCAGTCCAAGCACAGCAATGACTTAAAACCATTAACGCCGGCGGTATGTAGCATTTCCCCATACCACATCGTGAAAAACACCTACCTAGACGGTCGCGGAGAGGGTGAACGACACCATAATTTCCCGCAGCTCTAATTGGTTCGGGGTCGTGATGGTTTCCATCTTACCGATTATAGTGAGAGATCGTCTCCACATTTCTCCGTGCTGCGGGCTGACAAATATAGCATGCCCCCGACTTATCCACATGAATCGTATTTATTCCGCACCCATAGGGCTGTTCTAGATCTTAACTTCTTTTAGCTCATTTCCGCAGATTGCGGAAGAATTCTACGGTGTGCGTTACGTCGAACGGATCGGCACTTTGAGCACCCTATCACGACTGCGGATCTGGCTTCACGATCTAAGCGTATAGATCACGGCAAGCATACCTGAAACATACTTTTACCTGGACTTACCCGTTGAAGCATGGCTTCGGTTTGGAGAAGGGCTTGCACGAACTGCACCAAGGCCAAGAGACAATGTACGAAAGGTTTGCCCATGTGCCGACGGTGCGCGGATAAACGCATCCCCTGCGTATACCCACCAGCGCGGCGAATAGTTCGTGCGGAAACAGAGGCAGCGATGGCGTCAGCATTATCAGCATTACCATCAGATGGTAACGCGTCCACGGACGCGCCCCCTATGAGTCAGAGCGAGGGACACAACGCGGTCTCAGGTGATCTTGGCTTCCCCCCTCTCACGCTGACGCCAGCGGAAATAGCCGGGAGTGCTGTGGGATGTCGCGCAGCAACACCGCCGCCAATGAGAATAGCGGAAGAGCCCCAGTCACACCCGCAACCGCTCCCCGATGCTACTCCATCCTCGGACGACTGGTTCTTAACGCCGGAGTCTTGGTCCGCGGATTTTACGCCACCTCCGGACCAGCCAGCGGCCGTGATGGACGGCGTAATCCGGCGGTTCGTAGAGAGCGTGCAAGACTGGCTACGGCGATGGGTAACGGAGGGCAGCTCCCCACTACACCACCGGCATCTCTACCGGGACAAGATGCCCCGGCACGTCCAAGACGCCTACACCGCAATCGCCATGTACCACACCCTCCCCCCCAACACGCCGAACCCCAACTTCCAACGAAAACCCAGCACAACGAACGACGCGCGCGTAACCGCCCACCGCATCCTCGACGACCGCGTAACCCAGCTGCTCGAAGACCAAGCGCTGAGCTCCTCTCTCGGCCAAACGCCTGATATATTCGATCACCTGAGTCGCGTGCAAGCGCTGCTCGCGTACCAGACGATCCGCCTCTTCGACGGCGACGTGAGGATGCGGGCCGCGGGCGAAGCGTTGATTCCTACTTTGGCGCAGTGGTCGCGGCAGCTGTTGGACTGTGCCAGGGAGACGCTGACGCGGAACGCGAGGTACCTGCATGAGCTCGTGGACGCGGGGTATTTTACGCGGAACGAGTTTGGGGGTGGGGGGGGGAGGGTGAGGTGTGGTTGGGATTGGGATAGTCCCGGATCCGATTCCAGCACTGGGAGTACGGAAAGTGAAGGAGGAAGCTGTTCCGAGGAAGGACTATGGCGGGCGTGGATCTTGGTCGAGAGTGTGAGGAGGTCGTGGTCTATCGCTACATACATACAGGAGATCTATCTGTACATGAAGCAGGGCTGGTCGGAGTGTCCTGGGCGCGTCATGATTACGATGAGGGGCGGGTTGTGGGATGCGGCGTCCCCGTATGCATGGTACCGTCGCGCGTGTAGGGAGGGGGACGCGCTGTTCTTGCCGACGACGCGGACGGAGAGTTTGTTTCGTGAGAGGTGTCCGGAGGATATAGATGAGTTTAGTTTCCTCATTGTAGAACTGGGATTTGGACAGGCTAGGGTGGAAAGGTGGATTGGGGAAAAGGGTAGGGACAGTAGGAAGGCGTTGATGATGGAAGGATGGGATGAAGCGGAGATGGCGATGTGACGAGTTCAAAAAGCAGAGGTATGTACGATACATGTACAGTGATAGTGGCGTCAATCAAGAGAGCGTATGGACAAATTACGGACATTAGAAACGAATTAATAGAAGGTCAATTGACATGGTTAGGCAATCAAGGCACTAGACTAGGTGTCTTATTAAGTGGCTGAATAACTTCACTCCGACTGGAGGCAAAAATGTCTTCCTCATGGCGATGCAACTAGGCATCGCTCACAACGAAAACGAAAGTTTGAAGACATCAAAAATTGCGCTCACTACGATCCACGAGGGATAATAGAAAAGGGTCGACTCCGCGCTGTGCAATGCAGGTCTCCCCCTTTGGCAGCCCTCATGCTTGAGCGAGGGTTGCCTGAACAAGGTAAGTATGAAGAAAAAAGGAAGAAAAGAAAGTTGAAAAGTTGGGAGAGAGGACTAGTATTTATAACTTTCGGTCGGGCGAGCTAGGGCGGTGAAGACCCGCTAAATCAGTCAATGAGTGGCAGAATTATTAGTGGGTTTGATTCAAAAAGCCCGACCAATCAACGGTACAAGCTCATTATTGGGTTTAGACTAGCAAGACTGACCTTTGTGACCTGTGCGGCAAGCGAAACCCATCTGAATCAATCAAGCGTCTAGAACATGATATGCAGCTATGCATTTACTGGGGAATGATCTGATCTGTGATTGTAGACAGCTTCAAATATCCAGCAATAGGTTGCAATTTTTAGTAGGCGGATTAATTCTTTATCGTGGCATGACCAGATCATATTTCATGTCATGTATTTCTAAAGCTCCAGGTCTGTCACCAAAGATTACGCGTATTATACAAACTCAAACAAGACACCCATTTTACCATGTTATAATTGAAAAGCTGCTATTCTGGTGTACGGACGGTTCGACTGAACCAAAAACATGTGACCACCCTTTTTCATAGTCTCATAGTTGAGTATCCTGATCACCAACTCGGTGGATGATGAATGCTACATCCATTCAATTGTTCTACTTCCATTATAACGCCAAGCCTGCTCTTTACAGTCTTAATAGGTATCTTCTTGATCCATTAACATCACCATGTAGAATGGGAACCATTGAGCAAAAACAAGTAGATTGGTACCGGAGCGGATTGTAATATCATGGTTTATGACCATGGAAATAGTCGAATAAATTGTTTAAATTTACTCAACCTTCTTGCTGTGGCTCAAGATGAGGAACAACTCGGGCACAAGAATGGCAACCCAGAGTAGACCAAGAGCAAGGCCAGCCGCGAAGATCTTGACGTAAAGCTTAACAAGACGGACCCACGAGGCGCGGGAGAAAGATTGCCAAGCGTCCTTGATAGTGACGAAACCCTTGCCACCCACGATGGCCGGCTCAACTTTACCACCGAACGATCGGTCGAAGGGAATGATAGTGTCGTCCTCGTCGGGAAGGAGAGAGGCCTGAACACGAGTGAGGACGACCTGGGTGGGGATGACGAGGAAGATATGTAGGGTGAGCGACATAAGTAACAAGATAACAGCCTTCCAGACGTCGTTGGCGTCGCCCTGGGGGATAACACCAGGCTTCTTAGGGTCGGGCAGGTTCATAGACATGGCGTACGCGAGCATCCTAGGGACATATGTGGAGAGCTCGGCAGCGAGGAAGTACATGCAGGTAGGGAGGGCGGTAGCGTGGAATGCCTTCTTGAACGGAGGGAGACGCTGCCAGAAGGTCTTGGAGCTTGGGGCCGAGATAACAATGTGAGTCCATGCCGTGTACATCTGGGCAAGAGCCACCGCGCAGATAGGGGCTGCAAGGAGAGAGGGGATAAAGGTGCCAATTAGAATGCCGTAGAGGAACGCGGTAGCAACGCCCAGGGAGAAGTAGCACGCAATACCACGGAATAGAGAGCGCCACCCACTAACGGCCTTGACGGTACGGTAGGTAGATCGGAGAGAAGATGTGATAAGGCGAGGCTGGGCGTTAGCAGCCTCATCGGCAAGCGGGGCGGTCTCTTCGGCGAAAGATTGGGCATCGTCGTTCAGGGAAACGGGTTCGTAAGCCGGAGGGGACGGGTCTTCGACAATGGCCAGCGTGGTGAAGACATGTTGGAGAGAGTAGTTGACCTAAAGAGCCGCGTTAGTCCAATATTATTTTCCAATACGTCCAATACGCGCGTAATCGGATGCCGTACCAGCAAGACTAGAGGCAGGAAAAGTAGGATATCTAAAAAGATGAGCCCTAATCCCCAGCCAGGCATCTCATAATTCCCCATGGAGTCTTGGCCCCGCTTGTAAACCGCGTGGGCGATGTCGCGATACATTTTGGGTGGTTTGTGTGGTATTCAATAGATAAAAGTTAGTGGTACACAAGGGAATGTGGAATTGACGGAATAAAATATGGGAATTTCAAAAAGATGGAATAATAACAATTGCTAGAAGATGTAAGAAGAGGGGGTGACGAAGATGTGTGAAACGGGGAAATAAGAGCTGAAAACCCCCAGAGTCACTTACAAATGATAAATGTCAGCGCAGGCAACTGAAAGGACCATTTGAACCTTGAATCCCAAACGAGATGCGGCTAATACAGTGTCTAGCACCGTGAAAGCCAAGGAATTTGGACAAATAATTGATAGATCAGTACTTAATTTGCCCCTGGCTTTTGCCCAGATTCAGAAGTACCATCGTATCAAACCCCGATAATTGTTATTTTCGGAGAGTCGGCAACACACAGTAATCCTACTTTCTACTAACGTCTTGTCGCATTCAATCTAGGCAACCACCGCCCCCGATCGTAAGGTAGAACCTGCACTGCCTCGCTTCTCAAAAGTCCTACATCCATAGTAACCACTCACAGCACCTACCTAAATTGGTGTTGGAAGCGTACCCCGTCGCTTCTTGTTGCTATTGACTCGGCACTATTTGTTTAATCTGTAACACTGTTAGCTCTGAATTTATCGAGAGCCAATAAAATTTCGCCTATGATTTCATAAGGATCCTTAACAACCCTTAACAACTACTGCGTATTACATTATATCAGCCCTACGGAACTTATTCTGGTAAATTCATTGATCATTAACGCCACCAACAACTAGATTAACTAGATGTCTGCTCCATCTATCCCAAATCTTCTTGGTTCCCGGCCTTCGAGAGGAAGAGGCCCTTTCCGGGGTCGCGGTCGTGGACGCGGGGGTCATGGTCACCTGCATGCAACAGCGACCAGCCACGATGCTACTATTCAAGGCACCGATACAGATGCTGCCGTATCGCGTATGAGCGCCGTTCATCTCGGGTACTTACAGGATCCGTTTGCACAATACTTTGTTGAGCAGAACACTATTGGCGGCGCTGTCAGAAGATTGCCCATCATTAATCGAGGTAAGAAGTCCGAGGGCCTTTCTGTCCTAGCGAGTGCTAAGGCTAGAGGTAGGGACTTATACCCGAACTACTGCGCTGGATAGACTAATATCATCATTCTTGACGGGCACCGCAACGCAAGAGCGGCAGATTATCTCGCTCGGTGCTGGCACGGATACGAGATGCTTCAAACTATTTTCTCAGCCTCAGAATACTAGTCTCATCTATCACGAGATCGACTTTCCAGCAATTTCCACCAAGAAACTGAATCTCGTGAATGCCATTCCTCAGCTTAGATCCATCATTACTAATCCTCAAGCTGAGAATGACGGGTGGAAAAGTTCAAGCCTACAGAACGACTGCCAATATTGGTGTCACGGGCTAGATCTAAGAGATCTACTCAAAGAAGATGTCAAACATCTCGATGGCCTTCGGACTGACGTTCCAACCGTGTTAGTTTCTGAATGTTGCTTATGCTATCTAGATCCCGCAGAGGCTCAAGGGGTAATCAAGTACTTCGCCGAGAAGATACCAAATCTCGCCATCATCCTCTACGAACCAATTAATCCAGACGATTCTTTCGGCAAACAAATGGTGTCCAATTTAGCTGCGCGACGCATTCGAATGCCGACGCTTGACGTTTACCAAGACTCTACCAAACAATTCTTCCGTCTGAAGGAAGCTGGGTTTGATTCTGTGAAGACCTCTACCATAAAGGACATATGGCAGAGATGGATTGCTGAGGGTGAGAAAGAAAGGGTCGATGATTTGGAGGGGTTGGATGAAGTTGAAGAGTGGAATCTTCTGGCGGATCACTACATCGTGGCTCGAGGCTGGCGAGGCGATGGATTTCAAGTGTGGGAAACTGAATTCTGATGGGATCGAAGAATGAGTTGATTAATATGCCAATAGGCATTTCTCGGTCTTATACTTCATTCAAACTCATAAGAGCTAGGAATCGAATATGTCCAGGTCCATAGTCCGTTCAAAAATATCAGTATGATGCAATCCCCACCTTAGCTTACAACCTCATTAATGAGAGACGCCGAGCAATTCACCAATTCACCGTTAGTACCAAATGCTCACATAATTAAATGAAACGAAGTCGTCAATCAAAGAGAACGATGGCATAAAAATTTTCTAGATATTAAGTTTCGTTTATTTTACATTTGCCTTTCATTGTTTAACGTTCAGTGGCTGGACTTATGTGCCACTAACTTAATAAGCCGATATCGATATTTGTCCCGCCAATTATGCACATAGGAATTTCAACTTTCAATTCATCTTTCATCTTTTCATCCTATTATCTCATCACAACTTATACCTTCCAGCTCAGAGTCTTCCTAATAATAATCCAATTGGGTATCACATATATCCTTACACTAAGATCAAACCAAGCATCAGATTCATCAATTACAAATTTCATTATTCATTCAAACCCACAGCTTGTCATCAGCCTCATCAGTCAAGATGGCGGACAGCAACAAGCAGCACAAGTACCGGCAGGAGATCCAGCAGATGATGTACGTCTCCGGGGAGACGGGGGAGCCATCTGTTGAAACAACCGCAATGATCGAGGAGATCGTGCGGCAGCAGGTGATCGAGATGCTGCGCAACTGCACGGAACTCGCCGCGCGTCGCGGGTCCCGCTCCATCACAATCAACGACCTGATCTTCCAGATCCGCGACGACGCGCCCAAGGTCTCGCGTCTGCGCACCTTCCTTTCGTGGAAGGACGTGCGCAAGAGCGCCAAGGACTCCGACGAGAAGGGCGGCGACGCGGATATCGGCGTCGCGGACGACCCTGCCGGAGGCGTCATGCCCGGCGGCCCTGCTGTCGAGGAGGCCGCGAAGAAGAATAAGAAGGCGAAGGTTAAGCTGCCTTGGGAGCCGTCCTCGTATTATAGCCAGGAAGTGCCTGAACGCGACGACGAGGAAGACGAGGAGGAGGAGGAGATGAATTATATCACGCTGCAGCGCCTGCGCAAGGCTGACGAACGCACGAAGGCCATGACGAGAGAGGAGTACGTGACGTGGTCTGAGTACCGACAAGCATCGTTCACGTACCGCAAGGGCAAGCGCTTCAGAGAGTGGGCCGGGTTCGGCATCGTAACGGATAGCAAGCCGTCCGACGACATTGTGGATATCCTCGGTTTCCTGACGTTCGAGATGGTGCAGACGCTTACGGAGGAGGCGCTCAAGATCAAGGAGCAGGAGGACCTGTGGAAGGAACGCAGCGGTGGAGAGAACGTGGGCAACAAGAAGAGGAAGCTGGCTCAGGGTTTATTCGATCCCCCGAATGAGGGCAAGACGCCCGTCGAAAGCAGACACATACAAGAGGCGTTTAGACGCCTGCAAGCACGTCCAAAGAAGTCAAGAGCCATGCTGAACGGCACGAATTTGCAGCAGAGGACCAACCTAAAGCTCTTCTAAGGATGGTTGGTGGGAGAATTTGGCTACTCTCTGAATTTGCATACATACACACTTGTTCCAAGAGTGTTGGCTATCGTGGTGGCTTGCCTGGATTTTACCGATCGCGAAAGACTGGAGATGAGGAAATGAATTTGGGACATACCCAGGAGTAGTGGTGTTTTGGGAGTCTACTTGGGTTTTGCTTGGCTGATTTCTATCGCATTACACTTCAGTCTTTAGAAGTCATAAATCACAATGTAATAGGCACTTAGTTATTGCTGCCAGAGTACCTGACTATTAGCTTTTCAGCTGTTATATCTGCCTAGCCACGTTTCTCTTGGTCTTGATTGTTTTATCTAACTTACACAGCCACTGTTTTCAGATTGAAGAGTTTGCGACTTCAGATCGCACTTGGCATCTCCAACCAGTCGTTGGAGCTAATTTTTCCCTGTGTGACGGACCTTCGCCGTGATCGGTGCAATTACCCGGCGTCATGATCGTCGATTCAGTGGAGACAAAGGTCCGGTAGAGTTCCGCTGCGACATATAGTCACCGTACACGGCATCCATATTGGTCACTTTTCATTTTTCAAGCTTCAACTCACTTTTGATGTTCGATGCATGTGCTTCAGCGCTTCTCTTCGGATGAATAGAATCAAGGCTCTCATCATTACTTGATACGATAATAGATCACACCCTTTTCTTTTTTTTTTTTTTTCTTTTTTGCTTTTGCACTTCGTCATGGCCCCCAATTCGCGCCTTATTCTTACCCGGCATGCTCAAGCCGAGCACAACGTCGATCTTGACTACAGCAGTAAGTTGAAAAAGTCCGAAATGTACCTCAAGTACCGGGTACCGGTACATAATCAATATTGAAGGGACAGTGGCTGACAGCCTGCATCAAGTACCTGACGCGCAGCTCACCCTCCTCGGAAAGAAGCAGGCTGCGTCCCTTAGCCGGCTCATTCCTAAGTTACAGGAAGAGGCAGACGTGGTCATATCCTCGCCGTTGCGTCGCACCCTCCAGACCACGTACCTGGGGTTCTCACCAGCGATAGAGCGACTCGGTGGCTTGAGAAATGTCGTTGTACTTCCACAGGCCCAAGAGTGCAACAATACTCCGGTATCTACCAAGTTCTCCTTCATTGACCCTTATTCCCTTTTAAATTTGGCCCCCAAGCGGAATATTTTCGAGCCAATTGATTGAAACAAAGATTCACCCGAAAATATACTAAAAACTTTTATGAAAATCCTTGAATTAGGGAAAATTACTGATTTATCATTGTAGTGCGACACGGGCTCGTCAAAGGAGGTCCTAGAACAAGACGCCGAGTTCGCGGTATTTGACCACTCGCTCCTGACGCCTGACTGGAACAGCGGAGAGGGGTTCTACGCCCCGACCGACGAAGCGCTGAACGAGAGGGCGAGGTGGGTAAGGAAGTACTTGAGAGATAGACCCGAGAAGAACATCGTGTTCGTATCGCACGGCGATATCCTTAGGAGGATCGCGGCGAGACCGGGTAGAGGAACGAACGAGTACCCCTGGATGAATGCAGAAGTGCGAATCTTCGAGTTCGACCCTGATTTTGTGGATTCGGAGCAGTGCTATCTTTACCAGAAGGATACTGTTGCGGCTGCGGGAGGTTACGGCCCAACGAGTACGGAGCTTGAGATCGAGCAGGCCGAAGGGAGGTTACCTTAGAACTCTGGACTTGGTGTCATTCATAGGTATGTACTAGTTATAGATGGAAGTCTGGACGGGTAAAGCCGTTTGTTTATAGATATAGATGGGTCCGTGATTAAGTTGAGAGCATACCTAGAGAACAGAGTCCGGACATATTCTACACGTTTTCTCGTCAAGTTATGTGAGGTATACATGTTGCCTGAGGCTATGAATTTCTCTGTAGTTACCAAGGTACCTACGAAATACCTTCTATTCACTCACAAAACCATACATCAATGATTATTCTTACATTCCTAGTGACTTAGGAGCAAGTAGAGTCACTTGAACAACATAATCTGTGGTCATGCCCGAAGCCCCAAGTTCTCTTCAAGAAATAGTACATATAGCTAGCTCTAAGAGCATTCAAGTCTTTCCCATCATCTCAACTCGAAATCTAATTCGATATGTCATTTAACAACGATGGCACAACGGTCGCAGTTTTACTCGAGAATCAAGGTATACGACACGCCGGACGGCAACGATGTACCTTGGACCCAGCCGCAGCGTACCCATCTTCACAAGAAAGCACCTTCTGGAGAAACATTTTGCTGCGCTTCTTGTATCGCAGGCGGCGTGGTAGAGGACCCCGACCAGTGGATATTCTGGCTGACCTCCGACAAGTTTGTTCCTGAATCCGAGAGCGAGCTCGAACAACACGCAGACACGAGCGACAATCATTGCAACTGCATTGGATACATCAGGCACACAAACAGAAATCTTCACTATACCCTAATTGACATCCTCAATAATCAAATAGATAGAAACCGTAACGGTGTGGAACCCATACCATCGAGCGAAGCGTATCGAGCTGCTATCCACCCCGTTCTCGTCAAAGAGCAGCACAGGAAATTTGACCTGGCCGTTATGGCTCGGTGTCGTAATAGCGAGATCATGGCAGGACATATCATTTCTTTACCTTCCAAAGTGGCGCGTCCAGCATATATGGGCACAGGGGAACTCATGGTCGCCGAATTCATGCCTGTAGATGGCGGTGTTCCGTCGAGAATGGATGCTGGCACTTGGGTGTATGTGAGAAGGCCTACGAAAGACACCAACCGTGATACCAACGGTGAGATAGCGTTCGAGGACGTAAGGGACGACGACAATTATATCGGAATCTTTAGGGGAAATAATATCGACGGAATTCCTCAACGACGTCTCATTCCGGTTGTCCTACTCGGACACATTGTCGAGGTTCGCGAGGCTGATGATCAGGTTGGAAGTGTTAAGGTGACAATCCAGGGGGCGTACGAAGTTTTGACTGAGATGTTCGTTCGCCGTGGAAAGTTGTTCAACCCTGAGGGCATCGAACGTGGCCCTGTGGGTACTGACACGTCGTCGACTTTCCTTTAGAATGGTGCAGCAAGCAGGTTTGATACTTGTCTACGGTCGTACTCCCCGGCCTTGGTAGTAACGGGGAAGAGGTTTGAGACATCGGTTTACTTAAGCGAGGCGGAGATGCAGAATGAATAGGCTATGAATATACCCAATTAAACTACCAAACTGCAATGTTCAGGACCGGCTGGTTGATACAGAGCCAGAGACTTGACCACCTACTTCAGGGGCTACTCCTGCGGCATGACTGACTGACAATCAGAACATCAGGATAATAGTAAGATCACTTAGGTAATGTCTAGAAGCGAACTGCTCCAACCTTGGAGTAGTACGCTTGCATTCATAATCGTCTCAATTCTATATGCGAATGGTTGGAGAGTAGATGATGGTAGCCTGTGATAGTTGAGGGGGTCACTCAGAGCTGGCCATGTTACACAGGATAGGTTTGCGCAGAACAGAATTCACCCTTAAGTCACTCGCTTTATTTTGCCAATTGCTATTATGTGATATCTTGAATTATAATGAGAAGTTTGCATTGTAATTAGAGCAATGGGATTGTCTACCTAGCTTAGTAGATATGATGATGGCCAGGCTAGCTCGTGTAGATCAACATCTTAGCCACCTGACTTCGTAGCTAGAATCTTCTTGCCCCCGAGGATGCACCACCCTACCTAGAAGTCGTAGACAACTAGACATACCGCACTCCATGACAACGAAGAAGTCCTTCGGCCTCTTTTCCACATCCGACAACGTCTCCTTTGAAGACATCCTCAAGGGTAGAGGAGAAGCAAATATCGGTGAATGCTTAGTTCGAAGTCAAGTTAAAACAAGCGCGGCTAAGCGGGATGTTGGGCTTCTCGAAGCCAGGAATATGATCTTGCTGGACAGTACTAATGTCAGGGTCCCGGGCAAGTAGGCTATTGCCCTGCGCAAGCGCGGGAGCTAATGCATCGTCGTTGTCACGGAATAGCTACCGGGATGTATATACTGTTAGATCCATAGGCCTTGGAAGGGGAGAAAAGCGGTCAATTTGGGTATGACTACGAACTTGTAGAAACGTGCTGCGTTTTCTGAAGAGCTATAGGTTGACGATCACTTCGTGTCGGCAAAGGCGGATGTGAGTGATTATACCTGTGTGTTCTAGGCCTCTGTGATTGACATAGAGGATTGAGCGTTTATGGGGGAGGCGTGGCATGTTCGTCATTGTCAGAAGAGGTAGGGTGTCGATCGATCTCGATAGGTTCGAACCCCAAGCCCGGGTAAACGTGGAAGAGCTGAAATTGGTTTGGCCTTCGGGACGACCACACGCTAAGCTTTCATCCACGGTAAGTTCCATCAGTTTGATCCAAAGAGCTTTATCCTTGGCTCTGATAGCACCAGCTACCTCCTTGCTGGACAAGTAGCCATCCACAATACATAATGAGCTATGGCATTAATATGGAGGATTTTGCTTAGCTAGATGAAACTCGAAGGATGGGCTTTGTGTGATGCCCATCATTCTCGGTTCTCGGTACTCGTGCCGAGATGCTGCATGTAGCTTCGGGTTCTCGAAAGCGAGTACGGCCGCTTAGTGGAGTTACTATGGAGTACGGCGACTTTGAAAGTCGCCTCTGAGGCTGAGCTAACTGCCACAGATATTAGTATGCTTAATTCATAGGTATTTTTATTCTCGTATTAACTCATATTGATAAACTCATTATTACAACATTGTTCGACCTCATCTAGCTTGATAGGGATTTGTGAATGGTGATCTGTTGAGACTTGTGGATCGTTCATCTTGGCCGTTCATAACAATGTAGACTAAAAATGCGACCTTGCGACCTATGACCGCTTGTCTTCATGTGTAGATGGGACGTTTCGACGTTTCTAGTTCGAATGACCCTGTAAAAAGGCCTCAAAGGTCCCTCTTCGCCTTACGCAGCTAGTAGCAACGAACAACGAACGGTGAAGATTAAACAATCAAACCCTTACCTAAGAGAAAGATTTTGCTCCTCGACATGGTCGCCCTGGATATCCATTTGTTTACTTGGGACTCGAAATGTGCCCTCGTTTGCCCAATCGGAATATAAGGAATCCATACTAAAATATACCGGCGCTAGCGGTAGGGTGACAACGATGACAGCTATGGCAATTTCCTGGGGTTCGGCTCTTGATAGGATGTAACGTTTCTGCAGCGGCTTCGTCAGTGGCAGTGATGTTTCGACTAGACAGAACCTGTAGATGTAATTGTTGGGAATAATAGAAACGAAAAAAAATACAGCCACTTACTAGTAGTATGTAGCATTAGAGTGAAAACAACGAAGTCATGAGATTTCCAGGAGGGCCGACCCCGCCGAATACGAAATGAAGTTCATGCTTCTCTCTCACCGTCACGGCTCCGCAGATTAACGCCCCGGTCAGCTAGCTTGCTAGCTCTACCAGCCCTGCCAAACCGCCAGCTACCTCCCCCACACTCCAGCCACACTTGCATCTGCAATGAGACTTCAAAGTGAACGTCGTAGGGCCAGGAAGGATATAAATACCCTTCGTCCTTCCTGATCTGGTCCTATCTTTTCTCAGCCTCATCACGCAATCACAGCATCTTCAACTACATACCAATACTCAACTCACTCAAACAACTTCAGTCTTTTAGACATCAACCCTTTCAAACCATCAAAATGCAGTTCTTCGCCCTCGCCGCTTTCGTTGCCGCTGCCTCTGCCAGCACCGTCTTCACTGTCTCCGACTTCTCTGCTGGATGCATCCCCCACAGCACCCAGTGCTCGTAAGCTTCAACTTCCATTTCTCTCCTCAAATCGCAAGCTTGCTAACGAACTTGCTATAGTTACACCTTCGGTGTCATCCAGCCCGGCACCATGGAGACCACCCCCGTGAGCTGCCAAGCCATGGTCTCCGCCAACACCGACGGCACTCTCCCCGACGTTAAGGACGGCACCTGCAAGGACTCCTCGCGCACCTTCACCGTGACCAAGGGCACCGACGGCCTGACCCTTACCGTCACCCAGCCCGTGACCCCCTCCAGCAACCAGTCCGGTTCTCACCTGTTGGCCAACGCCGACCTGAAGATGTCCAACCAGCCCAACGCCGTTGTCCAGAGCTACACCGGCGCCACCAGCTTCGACCTCACCTCCTAAATGTTGCATTTAGGGTGGCGAAGCTCGGTAGTACGATTTTGACGACCTTGAAGTTTTCGACATGATGAGGGGAGGATTTCTTTTCGATGAGAAAGGGTTTTTATGAATGGAATGAGAAAATACAGCACATAGACATCTATAGAGTATACGCTTTATTGCGTCATCAATCAACGGCATTTTGCATTCTTAAACAAAAACCTAACTGTTCGGTGATGTGTATTAGATCTGATTATATTGCTGAGATTCAAGTTTTTCAACTCCTAGATAATTGTCATAAAGGCTATTAGAAAGGGGAAGTTAGAACTAACTAGTGGATCTCATCACCTAAAACGTTCAATAAGCTTAATTTTAGGTTCTGACTTGCGTGTCTGTACGTAGGCTATTCGACCGTCACCGTATCTTGTCTGTCATATTTTATACATGAGATAACTAGAGAAAGCGCGAGGATCGATGAATTTTGTAGATCTGATGATCGTGGGTACTAAGGCGTGATATTAGCAAGCTGCTTGTACTACCACCGGACAACCCCAACTCCCACCGCCAAAGGGGACGGGTAATACCTTGGTGGCGACCTAATCATACAATCACACCCCGATTTTTACTACAGCATAAACCATCTCATTATCATAACATGCTTCACATAACGCGTATCTCATAGCCCGAAACCCGACGAAGACCTCGTTCTTAAACCGCCCAAGTTGCCGCCGGCCGAAGCGGGCGCTTTCCCTTCGGATCATCCGTATTCCGCCTCGTCTTCGATGCCCTCGATGCCCTCGATGCCCTCCGTTCGCGTTGCCTATTCTCCATCCGTTTCGTCATGACACGTTGCAAGCTCATCGGCAAGTCCTCGACCGCCTCCTCGTTACTATCCGCGGCACCATCGCCGCCCCAAAGCGCAGTCGAAGTCCGCCTCAACATATTCACCTCGGGAACAGCCAACCCGGTAGTTTTGCCTGTAATAGCATCGTTGTGAGATGGTAGTTTTCCTAGTGAAAACCCGCGTCTTCTGCGTATGAAGCCGTGTCCCGATTTATTTTTCGCTATCTGGGCATTCTGCTGCTCTGCTTCGGCTTGTGCAGCGGCCGCTGCTGCGTTTCGGTCTGACTCGCGTTCCCTAATCTTTCGCGCGTATTCTTGGAACTTGGGGCGCTCCAACAATCCGCTGCGGAACGCGTTGACCCCGACCAACAGTTTGGCAAGGTCTACGAGTTCTTCTAGATATTCGATGATTTCCACTAGGATGCGAAGTTAGCAAATATTGATCGTCTACAAGATATGATATAGGAGGCATGGGACAAAATTAAAAAAAATCGCTTACTCATGCCTGCGGAACTTGCATTCCAAGACAGGAAGCTTTGTCGAGTCATCGACTTCAAAATATGTGGCTGAAGCGGAATAGAACCCCCAGTTGTCGTTGCAGGTGAGTGAGTACCGGTGTTATATCCTGATCTTACTATTCCTCCGAGAAGTAGTTCGCGCACTCGGCTGATGTATCGCAATTGTGCTACGCGGCTAGATGGTAGGAATTGAGGGAGGGGTAACCGCGTTGTCAATGCTTCGCTGACGGCAAAGAGGGTGAGCATCATGCTAGCGGCGACATTGCGGCGATATGGTAGTACATCGGCATTTAACTCCTCGATCACACTACTTCCGTAAGCTTTACGAAGGTGAAGCATATTATCCATACGGTCGATAATTTGAAAGAGGACGTAAATCATCTCGCCGTATATTAATGCTTGCCCTTTGAAAGTACCTTTCATCCTAGGCTCTGTCAAGCAAAACGGCAAGAACGTACGGGCCGCTGCGAGGGCCTGCTCGGCCTTTTCCATAGCATCCTTAAAGTTCTCATTCAAGGCATGAGATTTGGTGTCGACGTTTAGAGGCGAATCGATGCCTACAGCGACCGAGCTCTCCATTTGCGAAATTTGTTGGATAGTCGAGGCTAAAGACTCCACGAGTCTGTCTCGGGCTCTGACGGGGAAAAGAAACATCTCGACCAACAATGCGATCGTTCCGCCAACGAGGAAACATACCATTCGTTTGACGAATATTTCCCATGGTCGATCTCCCGATGGCTGAAGAATTGTCGCTAGTCACCTATTAGAAATATGATTCATCAGGACGTATAGTCAGGTTCCTACTTACCAAGTCCAACTACCGACATACTAACGAGGGAAATTATGCCCGTTTTAACAAATGGAGTGCCAAGATGTATATACGAAGAAGGCATGATGCCGAATACAAGGACGACCACGGCAACGATGCGATTCCCTTGTCCGATCTCATAAGCGAGGAAACCAACAACGCAACCAAACACGACCCCGAACACTCGAAGGAAGAACCCCTGAAAAGAAGTTCCAACCGACACCTCGAAAACAAGGACTAGTTGTAGAGATGCCCACGATCCGCGAATTGAATTGTACCATGCTAGGCGAAGTATTAGTAATAAATTGCCAAAAAAGCTCCAAGGGAGGTTCTCAAATTACCATTTGTTGTTGGCACAAATGCAGGCCAAGTAATAATAAATGCAGCTACACACATTTTGAGGGCGTAGGCGAGATCGTCAGAGTCGGCAAAGAACTCAACTATGTCAGCGGCTAAACCGCGCAACCACATAATGTTGCTGGCTTCCGATTTCAAGGGGCCCTTCCTCATTGGGATCCTACCCTTCTCAGGAACCGTAGGTTGCTTCGATAAGACATGGCCAGTTTCTTCATCTTCGGGATGTCTAAGTAGCTGCTCTTCGCTGGTATCTGGGTCGTTACCATGCACATTCAAATCTTCTCTCAAGCCATGGCCCATTCTTGCTTCCTTTCGTGCGTTCTCAGGAAGAGCGTTTACGTCGTGTTCTCCGCCACTTGTCAGCCACTTTTTCCAGCCAATCTTTGGAAAATAAAGTCGCCTGTGGTTGTTCCTCGATTGTCTCCGCTCAACAAGAGCTCGTGAATGTTTAAGCATATCCATGGTCTGGCTAGCTGCTTGTCGAATGCTTATCAAAAATGATGAGAGTAGATGCGTTTCCATCCTAGGCATAATATCGCCACGTGCTTCTCGGCCATACTCTATGGAGGCTGCATGCTCGAGAGCTGCCGCAGAATCCTGGTCAAATTGCAGCAATGCTTCTGCAAACATGTCCACTCGAAGATCAATTTCTTCCAGCGTAATACCCTTTGGTGTCGGAGCACCTGATGGAAGACGGGGTACATCGTAACAATAGGCTAGAGCGGAAGTTATCACATAGATAGCTGCTTGTATTTGGCCCTGAAGAATCTTGGTTGGTCCGCGAACCTGGCAAAGAATATGCTCTAGGAGTTCAATGTCTCCGGACTCAATTTCCCGGATCGGTTTTACGAGCTCGAGATTCTTTTCGTATCTAGACTTACGCCGAGATTTTTTATCCTTCTTCTCCGACTTCCCAGCGTCGCTATCACTGTCGGAACTACTATCTGAATCGCTGTCCGACTCTGACTCGGAGTCGGAGTCTTTAGTGGTATTTTCATCGGGCTGATCCGGCTGGTCTGGTTCTTCTTCTGGCTCGTTCTCTCCATATTTATGTCCAGCCAGAGCATATTTGCTTTCACAAGCATTGATAAGGCAAATGGTAATTTGGACAAGGCGTGACATTAGTGTCATGCTGATCGGCTTTAACGACCGTGGAGGAAGCACCGCGAAGACTAATTCGAAGTTGCTCTCCGCTTGGGCTTTCTTGCAGCTACCAAGCTGGGCCCTCAACTTTGCTTTCTTCTCAGTTAATGCTATGAGCCTAGTTCGTAATGTCATCGAATCGGCCTTCTCTTTCTCTGCATCCACTTCATCTGATTGCTTAGAATCAGACATAAACCAGTCTCCAGATTCCTGGAAACAATTGACGGTCGCACATAACGTTTCAATTGTGGATTTTCCCAAGAACCCACTTGAGAATTCAGGGAATATTGTGATGTTTACGAATATAATTACACCGATTGCCGTAAGTATAGGGTACGCTATGTTCGTAACGATAGTAGATGATACCGAGGCGGTGGTACTCGTCAAAATGGTAATGTTGATTAATAGGAAGAAAAACACCAACAAAAATAACCTGGGCGCCGATGAGCGAGTAATACCATGAAACATCAAGGCTACCGTGAAAAATATTGCTCTGATAGCTAAAGATGCTTGGATATTGGATTGGTGGACGAGGCTGGAGAGGTACAGCCCCAAGATCGCCCAAGCGATCCCAAAGAAGGTCCCGAGGGTAATAAGCATTAGAGATTCGGCCATCTGGCCAAACCGTTGTCCTGGATGCCCAAATACCGAGGCCATAGCTCCGAGATATGTCGACTTTCCATATACAGCGATCACGGCCGGTATGAGGCCGATTATTATGTTAATGGTGGTACATACGGTATTTTTGATTATCCTCCTCCAGAGATTGTTCTTCTGGAGGTTGGATTTTACCGTAGCCATCCATTGCTGGAATTGATGTTGAAGCCTTTGCTTCATATGGCGTGTTACTGCCATGGCTTCTTCGATTGTGGTCCCAGCCCGAAATCCAGCGGCAATAGAAACCTGAATTTACACATGGTGGTAGAAAATCGACATAAGTACTGAAAAGTAAGTACCTGGGGCGTACATATACTCGTGACTTAGACGTAGTACAGCTTGTTGACCTAGGTATGGCAGATAGGCGATAGCGTGGTTATAGTGAGGACTCGGCTGGATTTTCAGTATTAAATGTTTATTTCCCCGTCTCACAGGAAGTTTTCGAAGAAGTCGTTAAAGAACCTAAAAAAGCTACCTAAAAATGCCAACTGATTCACGTTTACGCCCCATTCTTACCCCAACTACCCCATTTGTCTTAGTGCTCCACACGAATGATATCATCCATGGATCTTCAAACACGCCAAAAACGGCTGATCTTGGTTATTGGACGCTCTGTGCTACTGTTGCACTGGCAGGGGTAACTCAGCTCTACCGATAGTATGTACAGATACTTAAAGTCTAGTCTATTCGTGGCGGATCAAAGAGTACCAAGACTTTGCTAGGACACTGTGATCACCGCGGGGTTTCTGCACGACTCTGAAAGACAATCTTAGAAGCTGCATATGCTACCCGATAAGATGCCTAGTGCCAACCTCTAGCAATGATCAATCTACCTACAACATACACCAATATCCATTGATGGATATCCTAGTAATAGTACGTCAAATACTATAATCATACTCGTGAAAAGAATCACACGAGCCTTCGGGCTGCGTATCGCCAAGATGCCCCCTTCAGTGACTCTGATTGTAAGAATATAATATTCCTATTCTACTTCTATTTGAGACCCGGCGGGGTAGCTATTCATCTACAGAACCAGGCAGCTAATTAATCACTCGAAAATGTAGACGAAGCTGAAAGTACAGCTGAAGCTATCCATCGCACGGCTGCGTATGGTGCAACAACGCGATGAACAAATGGGCAAGACGGCACGAAGGTCAATGGCTCAATTGTTAGATGTTGGCAAGGTCGATTCAGCGCGGATAAGAGTCGAAAACATAATTCGATCCGACATCACCACAGAACTCCACGAGATCCTAGAATTATACTGCGAGTTGCTTCTGGCACGTGCTGGGCTCCTGGAAGGTCATACTTGTGATCCTGGATTAGAGGAAGCCGTGAAGAGCATCATATACGCTGCCCCGAAGACGGAAATCAAGGAGTTACAACAAGTGCGTGCTCTTCTCGCGGAGAAATATGGCAAAGAATTTGTGCTCTCTGCGATGGAGAACTCGGATCAGAAAGTTTCCGAAAAGATCATAAAGAAGCTCAGTGTCACACCACCTCGTGAAGAGCTGGTCCAGGGATATTTGGAAGAGATCGCCAGAGCATATGGAGTCGATTGGCCAAAGCGACCTAAAGATTTGGGCGACCCCCCTGAATTTGTGGACGACGATGCGGGTGATGATGTGGACGATAGCCCAAGTGGTGGTCAAGCACAGAAGCTTCCCGAGTCACCCCTTCCTGCCGATAGCAAAGCCGCCCAGGAAAGAGAAGCCCTGAGTCGCGAGACGCCTCCACGATCCCTAGGACAGAATTCTCCTTTACATATAAACTTACCAAGTCCTACAACAGACAACCCTCGTCCGAAAGTTACATTAAACTCGGTAGAATTGAAACCCAGCCAGAAAATGGTCGATGCTGGCATAGCAAAGAAGAAAGATGACCAGAAAACCGGAACAAGTGTCGACGAACTAGCAGCCCGCTTTGCTGCTTTGAAGCGGTAACCTCCTTTGCCTTATTATGATGGGAATATGGATTTACCCTGCATGCCTACATCTAACGTGGGAAAATATCACTCTTTGTTCAGGTAGCGTATTTCTAAATTTCCAATATCTATTCAACCCTTCCAGGTTGTTATCCCTACCAAACTTAATTAAGTGTACCTAGCGAGATTCCCATCAATACTGAAAATGCCTACCGGAGGTTTATACTTGTGTATAGTCCATTGGTGGTGATTATGACCTGTTATCTCAATACGTATCCAGGTATGTTGAGAAGGTTTCAACGAATTTCTTGATATTATATCTCTGTGATAGTTATCAGCTATATACTAGGGGTAGGCACTCCCCTAGGTTAGTAAATGCTCATTCCTTCTTGCTTCTGTGATAATCCCAATCTAGGTAGGTAATCGCTATAGTACCCATTATAAATGTAACAGCAAGAAGCCTTCTAAGTTTAAGGTTGAACATGTGTGCTCTTGCTAGATATAATGCGATAAGGGGCTGCACCACCCAAGGCACAGGTCTTCCTCAACAGTGACTGCCCATTAAATATTGGAAGCTGTTTCGCCATGGATATATCCATCTCGATAGGTGAAGGGGCATATCTACTAGGTATGTAAGTTTCCCAAGTGGCCCCTTCCTATGAATTCCTATAGTGTGATTTACCTAAACTATTTCCAAGTCTCTTTAGTTTTACCACCCTCTTTTCAACCCTCCTTTTCCACATCTAGCTCGCCGCTTCATGCACCTCACTCCTTTACGGACGCCGTACTTCTGGTTCAATCTTTCAACAAATTCTTCTGCCCAAAGGACAACCGGCGGTCATACTCGCTCAGAACTCATCTTCAATTAACGACTCAAGACCTGCATCTTAAATGCGTCGGTCAGTGAAAAAAGGGCAGTGATCGATCACCTCTCACCCTTTCACGCCATAGAGCCAAGCCCTTCAGTTCATTATTCTCCTCTTTCAAGACGCCAGTGCCACCCCCCTTGGTCCCATTCGTTTTGTTGATACGTTATGCACCACTGATACTCTAACGTTCACGGAATATTTACGTGTTACTATTCAGTGTCAACATGGATCTTAGTCTAATCTTGGGAACTCTAGGTGTGGATAGCCTACCTAACATCACCTTAGAGGAGCTCCGAGACAAAGTTAACAACGTTCAGCATGGTGTACTATCTAGACAACAAGTACTCCAGGCATTCATGGGATGGCTCCATGAGCGGATCACAAGGGACATCCAGCAGAAGTCTTTGTTGTCTGAATTCATGGATCTTCTGCTGGTACCCGGAAAGTTACACCAACATCTATTTAACGAAGTTGAAGTATGCACAGCTTTCAACGAGTGGCAGGTCAAGGACGCCGCAGAGAACCCTCCAAATATACGCAGGTACCAGATGGTCCAGTCAGATTTTCGTGACCTATTTGAAGAAGCTGAGCGTGATTCAAATCCGGGACCTGAGTGGTCTTTTGGGCCGTCGGGCCTTGATCGAGAACGAGATTCCTCACCTGACACAGACGAACCGAGTCGTACTCGTCTTGTCGGTGGAGGAAAGCGAAAATCCGGGTCTAATGAAATTCCTCTAGGGGCCAGGAAGCGATCTCGCATCCATGCCCCCCAAAAAACCTCCAAATCCATCAAGACTACCAAACCCAATTCCATCGAACCTACCAAGCCCTTTAAACCTATCGAACCCAACAACCTCGCCGAGGTAAAAGAAGAGCCCGATGAGAGCAATTACACACTGGTAGAGTTGGAGAATGCTTCACTTATGATTTCTAACCACGAGAAGCCTTACTTACTGGACGTATCTATGACAATGTACGGTCATCACAGCCCTCCGCCTCAATACGTGTGCAAACGCTGCCACCAGTCAGGTAAGAAAACAACTGAAAAAATGAAAGGGGGGAAATAAATAACTTGCGCTGACTTGTAGAATAGGGCACTGGATTCAATTCTGTCCTACCAACCTGGATCCGGTCTGGGATCGCCCTCCTCCTCCCGACTACACATGCGATATCTGTCTGAAGAAGGGTCATCATTTTGCAACCTTATGCCCCCATAACCAAAATCCTGCATCCTTGACCAAGCAGCGTCAGCGTAGAGGAAAGCGCTCTCAGGAAGAACTCATTACGCCTACTAGAAGTGGAAGAGCACGCGGTCGAGATCCTCGCAGACTCACTCCACCTTCTCGACAGCGCTCACGAAGTCCTAAAGGCACGCCCCATCATCCACTACCCGGCATCAATGGACTAGGTAGCAGCAATTCGCAAGTCTGGGGTGGTGGTTATGATAAGCGTACGAAGTTCCGCGACCGTAGCATCTCGCCGTGGACAGTTCGTAAACGGATGACTTTCGGAGAGGATGATCATCACGATAAAGACTTGAACAAACACCGTCGTAACCCCTCTCAAACCCTGCCCAGCACACTCCCTTTCCGTCGATCTAAATCACCCAAAAAGTCCCGCTCATTCCTAGATTTGGACGTGATGCGCAAGCGGGATATAGGACGACTTTCGTATGATGATGTATTCGTAGGTCCCCGTCCATCGCCAAAGGAACCTGTTCTCCCTCATCAACCCGAGGCTGCCAAGACATATGAGAGTGAGAAAAAGGAGATAAAGAGTGAGTCGACGGACATTCAACAGATCTCTAGCGAGACGGAGGCAGAAAGGTTCCTTAACGAACTAGAAGACGAGATCTTGACTGAGGCGCCAGTCAGGAAATCGGGACTAGATATCATTGCCTTCTTGAAGAGCCGCGGCGACCCCATCGTTAACCGCAAACCGAACCGAAAGACCGCTGCGGAGATGTTCGACGAGGTGGAAAACTACCGTACCGAACATTAACTCTATTCGTACCCAGCCTATGATATGAAGAAATGGTTGCCGAGGACGCCGACATATTCAATCGATAACTTTACATATTGCGTTGAAATGAATTCAAAAGGAGAAGTCGAGTATCTTGCAAAGGTACTTGATGATCCGCCTGGTATCAACGTAGTCTCTTCAAGTTCCTGCACTTTCCTATCTTCATTCACTTTCCCTCGCAAATGGAGAATGAGTATGATGAACCGTTTGCGAAGGAAATTCTACCGAACCCCTGTTTGACGGTTAGTCTTTTCGCACATATGACATTTCTAAATCAGAGTTGATGGCTAACTCCCTGTATTGCTAGCTTACCAAAATCACATAAAATCCTCCTATCCCAACCATGGCACAACAACCTACGGAATGCTCGAACATGTACCAAGATGGATGCTTATTCGAAGGGCGAGTTGGGGAGGGGGATGGATCGGGTGTACGTTGCGCTCAAGTTACTGCAGAGGTGGTTGACAACGGCAACAATCACGATCCGACTCGTTCTGCCATCGGAATGGGTCGGATGATTGACCACCTCTTTGCCTGTATAGCTTTAGCTAAATGAGACCAATGAATGCTGTAATAACGAATTGCGAAGAACCATCAATATGTTCGTAGTTTTCACCGCGATGAATTTATTCCCAATTTCAAAATAAGACATGCCATGTTTTAAATGCTGCTGTAGGCTCGTGAGATTCGATTTGCCTTCCAATGCTAGTATTGCCCGAGACGCCAGACACCTCCGCCTAGTAATAAGGATATATCTTCGAGCCCGATCAAATATATATACGCGAAAGCGATCCCATTATCAACCTTATTTATCCACTCTTAGGTATGTAGGTACTTTGTCTCTCTACGCAACCCGTCGTCCGCCGCGGTTTCTTCACTCAAGCTTATCGAGGTGTTCGAGGCGGGTGAGGACGACCTGCTTGCTAGTCTCCTCGATCTCGCCGGCGAGGAAGACCTCGTCGAGGATGGCGTAGACCTTGTAGAAGTTGAAGACGAGGTCGAGCTCGCAGACGTTGCCGAAGAAGGCGTCGAGGACCTCGACGAAGAAGTGGATGGCCTCGAGGTAGGCTAGCTCGTTGTCGTTGGTGTCCACGCAGGCGCAGAAGAATAGCCCCGCGTACCGCCGGTACACGATCTTGTAGTTCCGGAACTCGACGAAGTTCGATTGGTACTTTTGGTCCCGAGGTGCGACGAGCCGGTGTACTTCTCCCTTTAACTTGATCTTTTCTTCGTCGCTGTAGGGGACGTACCACTTTGCGAGGCGCGTCTTGCCTCTGTTTGGGGGTTGGGTTAGTTAATTACTGGCGAATTGGGAGAGTAAGGGGCTGATAGGAGGGAAGGGGGCTTACTGTCGGTTTTGTATTAATATGAAGGACAACATTTTGGACGCGCGAACGATGTGGTTTGCGATTCGGGTCCGTTGGAGATTCTAAGTGTCGGATGAAGCTCCAGGGGCTTTCCTTAGTGGTGGGGCACTTGAAATACAGTATAAGACATGGGGTGCGAATTAGAGTTGGCACGTTGTGGCTTGTATGTAAGGTGCAACCCTGGATATCCCGTCATCTTGGGAAGGATTTACTAGGTACTTCTAATAGTGCTGACAATTTGTTGAAAGAATAATCTCATTTTATGTAGATAATATTTTACATTTCCATACTAAGTTCTGCTATATTGAGCTTCACGAGTAATTGCCATGTCCAGTAGGTCTAAATATCAAACTTCTCCCCAACCAACTCCTCGCTCAAAGTCCACAGCTTCTCCGCGAGCTCCGGATCCGTCGCCCACTCCTTAATCCACTTCGTATCAGTAGTCAAGTTACAATCTTGCAGGTACACGCCCTCCTGCTTGACCAACTCCGGGTCCAGAGCCGCGCGCAGCGTAGTCGCGCAACCCTGCTGCAGCGACAGCCACGGGTTCGTCTTCCTGTACTCGGCCAGCGGCATCCCCATCACCTTCTGCGACACCTTGTCCATCATCACGACCAGCTCCTCCTGCGGCACCTGCATCACGTGGCTCTGCAGGTTCGTCTGGATGCTGCCCGGGTGCACGGCGTAGGCGCGCACGCCGCGCGATGAAAGGCGCTTGTTCAATGCCACCGCGTACAGGATCACGGCGCTCTTCGCCTGCCCGTACGCGTCGTAGGGCGTGTACGAGCCCGGCTCGCTGTAATTCGGGTCTTGGAAACGGACCCCCGTCATCCGATGGCCGGAACTAGTCAACACGACGACGCGCGCGCCAGGGCCTGCAGCGAGCACTTTGGGCAAGATGCGATTGGTTAGCACGAAGTGGCCTAGGTGGCTGGCGGCTAGCTGCAGCTCGAGCCCGTCGCGCGTCAGCTCGAAGGGGGTCGCCATCACGGCGGCGTTGTTGATGACGACGTCGATCTGCGCGATCGAGGGGTCGGATAGGATCGTCTGGGCTGCCGCGCGCACGCTCGCGAGCGAGGTTAAGTCCGCTTCCACGAATCGTGTTCGCACGCTTGGGTTGGCCGATTGGATGGCGTCGATCGTGGCTTGCGCCTTCGACTGCGACCGCCCGACCAGAATCAGTAGAGCGGGGGACTCTGCAGCGAGCGAGATTAATGTCTCGGCTCCGACACCCCCGGGGCTTGGACCGGTGAGCAGAACTAGATGTACCGGTACTTGTCAGTTTTCTGGAAATCTGGGATGCTAGGAAACGCCTAAGAGGTCACATACAGGTTCTCCCTTTTACCTGGCCGGCAAATTTGTGCACGAGGGTGTTACCCTCGGTTTCCCTGCTATATGTGGACATTTTTTCTAGGTAAGTTTTGCTTCTCACAAACTTGAGTGGTGGTGATAATTTCGGATCAAGCGGGTTTGTTCACGATGCGATTTTTTGCGGTTTGAATTGTTCTGCTTGACACTGCTGCTATTCGATCACTTCATCGCCTTCTTCGAACTCTATTATATACACGTAGAAATGGCATCTTGATCGAAAGGTTACCTAGTTACGACGATGTTGATGACGCTAGCATTCCGTAGTTAGAAGGTTAGGATCCATTTCTCTTGAGGCTGTCGAAGCTTCTATGCATCTACCGGTCTTAGCTGTATATCGCCGGATACCTACGGTTATCCTTTATAAAAAGCTTTCGGAGAAGTGACTCTGCAATTGGTATTAGTCATCTCTGTGGTATTCTCACGGGTTAGTGTCGAATATACCGTACTTAAGGACCGGATCTTGGGCTTTGCTCCGCTAACTCCAAAACCCGAGGATGGTCGAGAAACACTGCTTGCTAAAGAGATTCCCAGAGAATATGATTGGTTCATTGTATCAAAAATCGAGTAATTATGGGCAGATTTAGATTTTGTATCGTAGTGAAACCTCTTTCCATTAACCCGATGTATCCCGGCGCTTCACTATATCTTTTCTCTCAGCTTCGTAATCCAACGTTGACTCCGTAGCAACTCAACACGGCACTCGACCTGAACACCTGTCAATTGGTAGAGACAAAGTCGCTTTAGACTTTTATTAAATAACAACCGAATTTTTGCAACATATTATGCAGATGTTTCGAGTTTCACGCAATTCGTTTAGTACTTATAAAGACCCTCAGTCAACTACTGACTCTGCTGTTTTTAGGCGGGCATCCACTCCAATTCTAATATTCCAACAAGACTCACCAACTTAGGGAAAAATTAGAATATAAGTTCTTTCAAATGATTAGTGACAGCTACTCATACGATATGATACTACAAAGATGAAATGTTACCTCACATTAGATACCTTCATGTTTGGTATGGCTATAAAGTAACTAAACTGCTTTATCTGCTAAATACTTCTCAGAAAGGATTCTGCACAAATGTGAGCAGTGAAAACGCCGCCAATTCAACATTGGAATTATCCAACCCTTTGCTCAATGTCAACAGATTGAGAGATACAACCACTACCATCCCTATTACAATTTAATATTTCTATCAATCTATTAAATCCGTACTGGTCGTTCTTTCAATCATATTGAGTTTTTTTAGAATATTTCATTATGTAAGTGAAAGCAAAGAATAAAGCCACATTGACTTGGAGCACCTAGGAGGTACCTAAAAATTCAGTGGCGCAGTAAGCCGTGGAGCATTCCTAAGTTCAATCTAAAACTTCCGATTGGTGACATTACACTCACCAATTTCACCTCCATGTGAGAGGACCTAGTTTCATGATATTCAACTTTGCTCAAAAACAGCATATCAACATATAGTCCCGACCTGTTCTAAGTCTATAGTACGGCCCGCCTGAATCCTTTTCATGCCTACGAACACGAGTTCTGCTCAGGTTACGCGCTAAGCCGTCCTAAACGTACTGCTTTTTGACGAGTCATCGCGACTGTACCATCAGCCCTGCCCTCGTTTGATATAAGTTCACGACTTATCAGAACGCTCATACCGTATACCTTTAAATAAACGATTCATAATGACCTGTCCCAAGTAAATTTTGAAGCTATGAAATAGTCTCTGCGGGCTTCCGTTGAAACCTACCTTTCTCTTTTTCTCTCCATCCTTTTTGACCTACACTGCCGCCTGGTCACCTCCATTCCATTCTGTCACAGCTCTTGCATTAGAAATTCATTTCCAACTCCTTTCAAATAACTCGTCAATCCTCCTTAAACACTGAGATTCTTTCAATACTTATCACAGTTAGAAAATTCTCACTCGCCATGGATCGTTCGAAGGATCCTTCCAAGGAAGCGGTTGTCTTCCGCTGCGGACGCAGTGATGGAATGAAATATGATGAGTCACGATTCCCAGCGGATCATAAGCTGGCGGATGAAGCAATTGTGAGAAGCTATTGCGATCGTCTCGGAGCTATGATTGCTGAACAAGTCTATCCTGGTTCTCGTATGTTAACCAGTATTCGTCATATGAATACGGAATTACATCAATGCTAACTCCTAATAGTTCAGTCCTTTACCTTAGAGACGCTGCCTCAGTTTTACCAACTTCGAGTCAGAACCCGGACTGATAGTAAGTAACATTGCGGAGTAACATTGCGGATCTTCTGTTATATCCCTTTACTAACATGATATGTTAAAGGCAAGACTCGCAATGACACGTTTCTATATGGCTACCCAGACTATGATGACGAAAAGGAGAAGAAAAAGACCAAGACTAAGAAGCAAGCTGCCTTGAAATGTTTTCGGTCTCCAGCTGATTTCTTTGATCATCTCCTGTGGCTGATCACCGACGCAACGAATGACGATAAGAACTGTGCCTGTAGGTTCTGTAAGCCACCTAGTGTATCCCAGGAAGAAACACAGGAGGCTACAGCCTCAAGCCAGCCCAAATCTGGACCAGTCCCAGCTCATGTGACAAGCAAATCACGAAGCGCCTCACCTGCAGCAAGAACCTCAGCTAAGAAGACTAGTGCTGCTACATTAACGCCCAAAGCTGTTCCAAGCCCTCCTGTACCTCAAGCACAATTATCAGTGCAGCCCGCAGTAAAAACTCCAGTGCAGCCTGCGGTGCAACCTGCAGCGCAACCCACGGCACAACTGACAGCACAACCCTCAACGCAACCACAACCGACAGCACAGCCCGTGGTGCAGAGTCAAACTCAGATCAAGTCTGATGAATTTGTTTTGTTTAGGGAAGGCGAAGTTGTTTGGTTCAGGAAGCTGTCATCAACCTTTCGCCTTGGTATCGTCGTCCAGAGCACGCATGGGGATCCTACCTCTACACCTATCAGTAGGATCAAACCCCTAGCTCACTACCAGGCAGATATTGAGATTGAGGAACGCTCCGATGCCGACCTGCGCCCATTCTTGACTTACAGTGTGCCTAAAGTTCAACCACAACTCGAGGAATATGCTCATCAACCTATGGAACAGCTTCAGTGGCAAGCACTGGAACCTCTGCTCCCGTATGCCGAGACGCAGAGAGGAGAGTACTTATGCCTCGAGGCTTCGAAGATTGCCGCTAGTCGCGTCGATCATTCGTATTCTTTGTTTAACCCTCTCCAGAATCCTAATCTGTCGCCTAGCCATCTGAGTTTTGGGGGAGTATTTTTTGGCTGTGAGAAGATTAGTGTATTCGAGGCAGTCCGAGTCAACATCGAGCCGGATGAGCACCCGGAGTGGGATAATGCTGATCTCACCTTCGTCATGGTGCTGAAAGGTATAGTGCTCGAGAGATCTGAACAGGGTGAACGACTTCTTTTCGGAGGCGATATCTGGGTATTGCAACAAAGCAAGGATGAGCAAGCACCCAAACAAGACCAGGTTCCTCCAGCTATGCGCCGTGAAAAAGCATTCCGGGACGAGGTGCTTAAGAACTACGGTTACCATTACGACTGGCTCCTAATACGCACTAACATTGTGAAGACGGAGAAGTCTATCAAAGGTCGATTTTACGAATCCCAGAAGCTTGGCCCTATGCTCTACCAAGGACAGGCAGGACAGACATGGGATGATTACACGAGAGAGGGAATCATCCCGCCTATCCAGAAGTCACTGAACAGACGCCTCGATTCGTGGGGTGCTACTATTGGCAGACTCCCAACCCGTCAAGATGCCTTTGCCGGTGCTCTTCCGCCCGGGTTTACCCTGTCTCTCGGACCTCGGGTCTCCGAACAGCCTCGAGGAACTTAAGTGTTTCGGCGGCTTGGGTCGAATTGGAGATGGGCATACGGTGCAAATACTCGCAGTTGAGGTCACAGATTTTTGGTGGGATGCTTGGTCTACCTACCCATCTTGCCTGATATTGAATTTGACCGTCACAAACAGAGGAGGTAGAGGCGTTTAATGATAGTCTAATCACTTTCTACTTGACAGTGGCCATATTACGGCGTTGCGGAACCAATTCGGCATTCCTTTGTCATCCGATCTTTTTGGCTGCGCATTGGGAATTAGCTAAGAGATCCGTTCCGCCCCCTGCCTTAGCATCTTGCGTTTTAGGACACTAATTGATACTCATTTCTCATAACTACCCGCGTACCCAAAGTCGTGATGTGACTAGTTTTATTGTAGACACCGAGACTCAACCCAGCGTCCCCTAGCTTGCATATTTACACCTAGGTAATACGCACGAGCCCATGCCCACAGTGTACACAGTTAAGCGCGTATTTGATGAATTCGAGAGGGCGGCACAGCAGACTAATAATCATCCACCGTCTATATCTTGGCGATATCCGTGCCTCATAAATCTAGCCCGTGCTTCTCTTCACCCAGCATCTAGTATATTAAAACCACGGATACACGCCAACGCCTGCCAGATACAATATGTACATCCACGTGGATCTCACGTGGGACTTGGCCAGAACAGGTCTTCAATCCATGGCTCTTAATATAAATCGTATTTTCATCGCATGGCTACAATATCCCAGGTCCCCTCCCTCACGTGGTATGAATCGACGCGCGCGCGCCAGCATCTAGGGTTCCTAGATTGGGCAGACGAGGCGCGCGGCGTAGCGTAGGGATCGCGAAGAAATTTACACTTAGCCCTTAGGGCACCGCCTCCTTTTAAAACCGGGTTCTGAGAAAATACACTAACTAAGCAAGCCCTTGGTAAGGGTATAGACCAAGGCATTCGTGCATACGGACAGGCATTTGTAGCTCAATCTCGGGGAGAGATTGAGTTCGTCGTTCGCTATCCCTTAAGCGGGAGGGCTTTAACCTCGTAGGTGAAAATATCGAACGTACGACTTACGGGGGTGGTAAGGATTTTAGAAGCCCTGAGGCCTGAGGGCTAGGCATTCGGTCCGCTGTTAGTGTGGACGGGCTGGACGGGGCTAGATGGATGGGACCTGGCTAGAATAACTGTTTTTCTTTTCTTTTTCGTTTATTTCCCTCTTCTTAATAGAGGGCATTATGATTGAGCTGAACAGCGCTGACCATCGGGATATTTTAAAATGTTCCGCGGTGTCCGGGAAGGGCTGGATTAGATTATCAGGTACGCGAATTGTTACAGAAATATGTAATACACGTATACATTTGCTGATTCTAGAATACATCGCGGAAATCGTACCGCTGTCCGTTATCATATTAACACTAATTAAGTAAATGCTTGAAGTACGCATTTAAAGAGGCTGGTGATAATAAAAGGCGTACCACGGACCAGGGACGGTGGTATGACGTTTCAAGGGATTTTACCTAGGGGGTGGACGGCATGCGGGACGCGGGAGTTGCCGCCGCCGCCGCGTTGCGACGATGCCGGTGATGAATGCGCTGGGAAATGTGATCAACGCAACGCGATTTCGAACGGGACAGCGCATATGCAGATCTGGTCATCGCAAGGTTCGCGTCGGTAAGTCCCTTCCGGCATGACGATAGATGCAAGTCGGTGATGACGTTGGGAACCAGAGTCCTACATACGTAGTAATCTAGTTAGATATCTAGGTGACATACATTTATATTGATTTTTTTCATCGTCGCAGTTGAGGCATAAGAAAACCGACTTATCGACCAATCAGAGGAGAGGTGAATGCAGGACTCGGTTCTAACGGCAAGTTATCGCGAGTAATACTATGCAGTAACAACTTGGAAGCTTGACTAATGTCTGGGCATGCTGGCATGGTCATTGGGAAGCTGTGAAGGCTTGCTTGATTACCTAAACTCTCAAGTGAGATAATGAGAGCTGACTAACCTGACAAATGCGAAAATCAAAAGCTAAAATCCAAGAACCTTGAAAAAGACGTGCGTCAAGGGACACGGGCAAGGGCAAGTACTTCGAGGAAAAAGGAACCCGCCAATCTCCCGAAGCTAAGCCAATAGCTAAACCGGTTTAAGGTCTTCGGTACCGCACTATCTCCAAGGGAGGGTAACACGGAAGAATCACCACTTTAGGAACCCCGGGGTTTCCCCTAGGCTAAAAAGGGATAGCCTATCCAAGCTATCGGGTCTTGCTCTAAGGATAAGGAGGGCACGTCAGGATTCTTAGTCGGGCGGGTCCGGGGTCGTTAGAGAGACAATTGGCAGGGTCGACAGGGCTGGGGAGGGTTGTTTCTGCGAAAATAAAACCACGCAGCAGCACATGCGCTCCTGTCATAAATCACCTGTGTGATTTTCTCTTTCTGGAATTAAAAGCTTGTCGCAGATCTGCGTTCGTGTCAAATCGGAAACCACGTTTGGTATCTTTCAAGGTCCGCGGAGAAGATTTCTTCAATCTGCCTGTGCCTCGTTACCGGGTATCCACTTCGACGTTCGTCTAATTTAGGTTTTACCAGAAAAGGGGAATTCGCCCCCTAATCCCCTTGTCGGGACTTCTGTTCGCATTAACCCTGTCGTCGATATTCGGGTAGCGTCGTTACCGCTTGTTTCCCATTCGTTAAGACGGTACGAAACTTACCTGTTCGGGTCAAGCTCGACGATTTGATGTTTCTGCGATGGCGATGGCGAAACTAGTTATGTACGGTAGCCAGGTTTGTGCAGCATAGGTCACGGCGCGTTACGCTGTCTGGACTCGGGCGCCTAAAAATCAATTAGTTATTATGTAAGATCACGATCGAGTGGTCTTTCGATCGTGGACAACACACGGTGGGATGCACGTGTTGGAATACCGGTGATCGGTTTAGTGCTCTGAGTGGCCACTAGAGAAAAGCCACCCGCCCGACAAACCGGTTCACGGTAATAAACGTTTTGCTTTTTCTTTGGCCACAACAGCTTTAGCCTAGCCCAGAGAGACGGGATGAGCCTTTACCGACAGCCTGGAAATGACTATAGCCAATCCACTTCATCGCCCGAAGCGCCGAGGCGTCACTCGGCGATTGCACCGGTGTAAGCGGAAGATATGCGGCGTCTGCTTCGGAGGTTATGGTCCTGAACCGAGTTCTGACATGTAGTTAGTTTATAATAGGAGCTGAAGGAATCGAACAGACGAGCTCCTTGCTGAGAGGAAGAGCCTCAAGCATCCATTGGGCGGCTCCTTCGAAGCCATTTGCGACATGTCAAATTATGATCCCGACACCGGTATCTAGTCTCGCCTGACTTTTTCATCAGTAAAGTTCCAGACGCCCGTGCCATGGAAGAGGCGTTATTCAAGACAGTAAGCCCACATCAGAATTGCGTCACAGTGCAAACCTGGCCCGCAGTGTAGATGAACACGTTGGTTGCCAAAATCGCTTCATACCCCTCTATCGGAAGGAGACATGGGGATTGGCATGAGATTGTCTCACTACTGACATGCGAGTGATCCAAAAACATGCAGTGCGACCAACATGTTCAGAGCCTTGGACCCAAGCCACTGTCACTACATAGGCGTCGGGTGATGGAGGGTAAGGGTTAGCTACCTATAATTGTGGGCTGTTAAATGTAAGGGAGAATTCCAAGATTAAGAGTCCCGTCCAAAAATTACCCATTAAAATCGAATGTGTTGCGCCACCTAAAAACACCGGTAACAGACGCCGTTAGATGCTATCAAATTTGCAAAAATTTAGTAATATTGTAGTAGTAGATAGTATAGTAAATGTATATGAAGAGAACGACATTTTTGACTATGGTTAAACGTAATAAGCCTCGATTCGATATTTCGAAGAGGCGACATTGACATGATAGGCTCCATTTGGGCATGCCATCACAACCCGCCAGCAAAAATATCCACTTGGGCAAATTGCCTCGCGCTTATACTGACTCGCACAACAGCTAACGTAAATGATATTTGTGCCTCCCGTAAATGATCCCGTCTAGTCAATGTTCGCGAAGAAAGGAGAAGAAGCGATGGGTTTTAAATGGCAATGCATGCTGAAGGTGGTATAATGCGGCTCATATCGTTATTCGTTGCACATTAGACTCTTTTGAAAGTCTGATATATACATTTTGCTCGAATGCGACGGACTTTGCTGAGATGATTGAGGTCTGTTGAAAGATGGGCGATGCAAAACGATGCCAGTTCTAGAATAGTACTCAGGATTGTTTGCGTCTTCGAGACACTCTTCGTCAAGGTAGGGCGTGGTTTAAAGTTGTTAGCTTTCGACTGTTTTCAGAGCCTCCATACGAGCTCTCAGAGCTTCCATAATTTCGGGGTCCGGTTCGGGATCGACTTTCTTCGGTTTGACTCGCGGGCAGTCGGAACATTTCTTATGAGAACAATTTCGACATTCGGTTCCATCCTCTGTATTCGCCGGGAACTTCCTCCTACATTCGTGACAAGCGTGTACACCTTTGAACGTCTGACCAGGTGCATCGTTAGGATATCCATATGGATACTTTTTCTTGCCATCCCTATAAAATGTTAAGATGAGACCTGGTTAGTCCTACCAGGGGTTAAACTTACGGATCTCTCGGGCAGTCATCGCAACGTCTATGACCGCAATTATTGCACACCCTTGCCTCCTTTGCGTTACCAGAAATCAAATTATTACACTCGTGGCAATGTCTTCTAACGCGCATACGAGGTTTGCCTTTGTAGACAAGATCCTGGGCGGCTTTTCTAGGGCGCTTCAAGACAATGTTCTCCGAGTAATCGTAGCTTGGAATGATAGGGCCCAATTGCTTGTTCCTCCGAATGAGCGCTTCCCTCTTTTCGCGGATGGCCTGTCTCTCCTCCTCGGTATGCTTGACTGGGTTTCGAGTACATTTCTTGCAACGCTTATGCTGGCAGCCAGGACACTCATTGCCAGCGCCGAAGGCTGAATGACACCGGTGACACTCCCGGTGAATTCGCATACGAACCGACTTCTCGACACGGAGCACATCTCCATCACTAGAATGCCACTCACTCGGTTTGATCTCCAGGCCGAATCTGGCGCCAAGTTTCTTCGCACGCTCCTCGTGAATCTGTATACGGGGGATCCTAGTGGCGTTCTCATACTCAAGCGCGGTTGGTGCAGTAGGAGCAACGGGTTCACTCGGGGGCTGTTAATATATAACAAGTTACACATGGGGTTTAAATATTTACCTGGTGATGACAGCAGCGGCTGGGGCCGTCGGTCCAGCAGCACCCTTCTTGGTGCGAGTACCTCTCTTGAAGACAGTTCTCACTTGGTACAAGACCTTACCCACACCTTTCCTCTTCTTGCCATCTTGCGGAATAGGCTCCGTCGGGAGGGCGGTTGCAGGTGAGCTCATAATGCCTAGTTCCTTAAATTCACTCTCCTCCTTATCCTAGGTAGTGGTGTTGTTGACTTGGTTGCGACAGTAATGGATTATCGGCGTAGCAGTAGCTTATTATAGGGTGGTTGGTGAGTATGATATGCGAAGCCTCAAATTTACTGAGCCCTACCCGAGCTAAGCCGCGCAACCATGTGTTTTACAACTGAGACAACAAAACCAGGGCGGGAGTCGAGGTGCCTGCCTCTTTCCTTTGCAGAAGGCAGATTATTGATAGGAAGCTTGAAGACCAGTGACCTCTGAGACTCAACGCGCGTGGCCAGTTACGTTGACGTATTGAATATCGAAATAAATTCCCAAATCACGACTTAAATATTAAGGCCATTGAATGTCGATGGCCAAGTCGTGTTCCCTCCCAATTATTCCCCCAAACAACAAGGAAATCTCACTCCGTTGGTATACCGGTGCGATGGTGATGCTGAAGTAGCTGAAGGACCAATGCAAAAACACCAATTGATGTTTCTGCCGGTGATTAGTAGTGTCGACAAATCTTCCAGAACGAGCTGGACGAGGAGTGAGAAAAGAAGGGGGAGAAGAAACAAGAGTAAGAAGAGGTAGAAAATGTGGGAATTTAGGATTAGTTAGTTCCTGGTATTCAATGTTCCTAGTATTCCAGTATTCCTGGTAGTTCAAGGTTTCGATGCTCGATTGTTACTGGGTACAAAGTAGCAGTTTGTCCCGGCGCCAGGTCACCCCAGGTGAAGAAGTATTCTACTAGGTTTAGAGAGTTTTAGTTTAACGTCGAATTGATAATAAATAAGATAAATAAGGTACCAGCTTCCAAGGTTCGTGTGTAAAAGGTGTACGCTGTACGCAGTGAAGACGAAGAGATGGAAAGATGTGGGACGAGCCTGCCAGTTACCTAGTCCCCTAGCACACCTCTGACCTTGCACCGCAGCAGGCCAACAGGAGAATGAGCCAACAGACTTCCTGCTCCGTACCGGTGGGTATCACTTTTTTCTTGGCAGTTTCCACCGACCCAAATGTACCAAGTGTACTTAGTAGCGTGGTAATGTTGGTGGAGAAACGCTGCTAGAAGGTACCTGCTCCTCTTTCGCTCTATCCCTCTTTGTGCTTGTCTGGTTCCGACAGTCCAGGGCTCCTTGGTTCCTGCTGTCCAATTCGATGGATACATGCAACAACGTACTATGGTACAGTTTTTGGCTACCTCGGCATACTGTATGTGGGCGAAGTACCTCCCTTACGGTAAAGATATCCATGCATTTACCAAACAACAAGACGGCTCGGCTACAGGAGACAGGCCACTGGACGAACACCTGTACAGCATGATCATGGGGGCGGGCGTCAACGAAAGAGTGAGAAAAATGGGGCGCTTTGCGATACGCGGAGAAGGTGTCTGATGTCTCAATATCTCGATGTCTCGCCGTTGTTGCCCAACGACCTCTTATTTACCCATCAGGCGTTTATGTCATCAATTAGGACAATAATCAATTCGACCTATACATGTACGAGAGATCCATTCCCATCGATCCCATCCAAACGGAGGTATCATTGTGTCGGCTGCTAAACGACTAGCTTACGGTAGCCCGTCTATCTTGGTCTAGTGTAATATTGTAACCAAGGGTTTATTCGGTAGCGTCCTCGGGTTGTTACTTCAACCCTGCTTCCAGCGCTGCGGCTTTGGGGTCTCCAGACCTCCTGCGGCTCCCAGTCGCTAATGAGAATGGAACTTTTGCAATTTTAGGCACCTGTAAGTGGTAAGAGTGGTATATCACACACACTTCGAGCACCCAGCATGTCGGTACCATGTCCAAGTGTCCAGCGAGAGAGCAGGTACAATTCAGTACACTACCTGCTATATGGAGTCCGGTCCAGGAGCCAGAGGAGTTTTCTTACCCACTGTAAAAACGTGTTTGTTCTGCTGCTGCTGCTACGCTAATATCTGCAAAGAATTTGCTGGGAATCCAATCATCAATCGTAATTGTCCCAGTACCACGCGTCACCAACGGCGGCACGGGAATAGAAATCTTACATGTTGATGACGGCCTATTGGCGAGTCAGGTATTATCCTTTTTCCAAGGTTTGTAAAGGAGGGGGGGAAGTAAAATAGAGGAGAGAGAAAAATAAGACGACTAGAGAGAGTTTAATACAACGTTCCTTTAAGTCATGTAATATGCATGTATGAATTCGTATGGATTGTGTGGGTTGTCGAAATGTTTGTATGTCGGTATATCAATTTGAGTGCGAGTCTGTAAAGGCAATGTACATACATATAGTGCTCCAGGGCTATCTAATGTACTTGAAATAGTTTTACACCTATGTATTAAGGTTACAAGGCCGTGTCGTGTCGGTGGGTTGAATTGCACATGGTCTGTTGATGCATTCATGTAAGTTTGGTCAAATTGACTTTCTCCCCGCAGTCGCATTAAACGCAGTCCGCGGAAGAAAGGTCGTCGTCGTCGTTTCTTCGATAGCCCATAACCTTGGAAGTGCGGTAGTATGTAGGTACGATACTTGGTGGTACTTGCATCCGGTAAACGGTGGACCTGGTTCCCGAGCGGCTGGACATTGGATATTATGTGATGTACGTTCCCACTTGCCCGCTTGCTAACGGTGGATTGTTCAGTCCATTGGGACACCCAAGGATTGGATTGGGATAAAAGAGAAGGTGCGGGTGTACATCGAGCTACTATGGTACTATGCGTACTAATGTACCTAAAATATGTACGGATCCAACTAGATGGGACAACCTTCAGACCAGACGGAAAGTGCCAAACTCCAAGCACCAAACTCTCTTTCGCTGAGCAATCACCACCCATCTTCCCCACAATTAGTTCCCAATATCGATTCTCTCCCGCCCGCAACCCCATCAGACCGTCTCCATCAGACTCCATCATCCCTCATTCCTCACCCACATCATCCATCATATGGATCTCATTCATTATTACCAAGTTCCGTCCTTTGGGTATTGATCTTTGCATACATTACATATCTCTTGCATATCGTATCTTCTTATTCTTCGATGGTGTCCGCGACCAAACCCGACTTGGATATTTCTACATCAACCGTCATGCTTCTAAGCTAGACATGTGGCCTCTTAAACGTGGTGCGTCTTCGAATCATCATTAGCTGCTTTTGTATATAACTGGATACGACTGTACAATACTTTCAATATGCGGTTGGTGGAGATCTCGCGCGAGCTGCCTTGCCAACAGTTGGCAGCCAGCCTCCCCCTATCGAACCTCTTTAGCCCCTGGCCAGCAACGCATTGTATTGCACTATTGAACTTGAACTATTACACTACAAATTCGATATTCGGTCTGAGAATCCGATTAAATGGGAATCACACCCAAGTTTTCTTTTCGCACTTGGCGCTTCAAATGCTACGATAGGATGGTCAATTAAAGGTAAGTACCTATGCATAAGATTTCTATGCAGCTTCAATAATTCGGACGTCGTGCCGATTCTTCAGCTATTCGGCAGAGAACATCTCGTCACAGAAGCAATATACGCGAGCCCCCCGCAAAAGCTACTTCGTACGCAGCGGTCCAAGCCTTCAGCTAGCTCATCTTATTTAATCAGGTTGTTCCGACAGCCTGGGGTGGTGTGGGCGAAGGGCGGGAATCATATGTAGTGTTTAGCGATGACACGTCGCTTGACACAACGTGTTTTCCTAACACCTTCAATATGACGAATCAGCCGATAATGCTGTTCGCTTGGCCTCGTACATCTCAGACAATTCAAGATTTCCGAGAATGGCTAAACATTTTCAACCCCTTCTCATGCATCGTTCTCGCCGACAGATATTCCCCCTCCCCATCACCGGATTGGGAAGGCTACATACAACGGTAATAGGTCGACAGTTTCTGCAGCGAATAGCCCCGCACATCTTACACCATGTAACCCTCCTCGCACTGCGTTAACTTGACGCATCTCGACACAGCTAAATGTTAGGAAACTTTACGGTCCTACGGCTTTACCGCGCTATGAAGGGCAAAGGGAGAAATCCTCTGCAATCCATCGACTTACTCATACTCCGATGCCCGTAGTGGGCGTTTCAATTCTTGCTTCCTGCTTCCTTCGGCCAGATCGATCTACATTAACGTCTTTACAAGCAAATCTAGGCGGTCAAGTGAAGTTTGGTATTAGAGAAAGTCTGTCCAAGATCAAGAGATGAACAAGCCATCACGGGTCAAATGAAAAACCGAGGTATCAGTCGGCAGACGTCGATTTGCGGCTTGCATGAATTCTGACGTCCAAGACATATCATTACTCGTGGCAAAACCCTTCGAGTTCCAACAAATTGGATTCTCGGGCCGTTGATATGGAACCACTCACGCTTGGGCGTATCCCAATGCACTGGAACGCACGATCCCGGCTGGTCGTGAAACCATACTGTACAACTTTTTTACGTATGCGACCTAAGCTCTTGGGAATCAGCCACTAGGCGCATTGTACGTATGTGTCATCAAATAGGTACATTTCATCTCTCATTCTCTCGTCAGTCCCGGCTATTCGGTGCAGCAGCGCCGCAGGCTCGCATCCACCTTCTTCTTCCCGTCCGCCTTTCTCGCAAAGACCCAGCTGGCTGGTACGCTTATTCCCTTTTTCTCAATGGCCGATATTTCTTCACCGCTTCCATCCTTTAAGGACCCGGACTACTGAGTTTTGACATAGTAATCAATTCCAATTTTGCACGGACACGCTTTATCGGAGCGCACAGTCCTTCCGTATTTCAGTTGACGACTTACGAGCGTTTGAGGAGCATACCACCGCATCGCATCGTGTCCCGATCAAGTCTGATAGCTGCGGTACATGCATCGATACACTGTCTACTCTATAGTAATATCTGTATTCGGTCTTATAGGTCAAGGCAATGACGTGCATACAGTCATGGTCAGATCGGAAGTATCCCGGGTCGACTGACCCAAGTTGCCAGGTTGTTCAACCGCCGTTACCTTCTAGACAGGAGATGAGATACCTCCAAATCCGCCCCAAGCAACCCTAAGGAACTTTTGGATACAGCGAAATCGTACCATCGGAGTTCCTATGCGACGTCATATTTTGGCCCTGTAACATTGAGCGATAATATGCCCACCCATCCCAACTTAGAGACATGTACATACATGCCTAACTTCAACAAGATCGCCCTCTGCAAAAATCATCAGATCTGCAGGCCGGCTAATCGTATACATGAGCTCCTTGGCTGGCACCCTTCCTGCATCCCGCTGGACCCTACTTGTAGGCATCGGGAAACTAATAAATTCCGGTAGCAGGTTGATGGAAGCCTCTCCGGGTTGCTGCATGAAGCCACGGACCAGCAAAAACATTATTTAAAAAAACAATATGATACACTTGCGTTGCACAATATTATCTTAGGACTTCTATTTTCCTCAAGCCACACCGAAATCGCGCAAAAGCATAGCGTAGTATGTACTAATGATGTATGTGCTAGACGCGGCTTAGTTACGGGAAGAAAATGCTGGGCGACGCATCCATCTGTCCAAAAACTACTTGCCGATTTCAGGACTCTTGCATCTTGCATCGATTCATTTCCCGGATCCATGTTCTTCAAGTATGCACAGCTTATTCTATTCTTGTCATACAATCTACGGGTCTAAATGACAACCTGTTTATTTCCTTTACTGCCCCCATACGCGTATATCTCAGTTCCAATAGTATCTCACTGTCTCTCAATTTAGCCGAAGAGCAGTTAAGGATAGTGTTCACTTTATGGTAATACTGCAGAAATGATGACCTAACAGGTATACGATTCCGTCTAATCTATGACCAATATACACTGTTCGAATCGTTGATATGATTACTATTGGATAGAAATCCTTCGTCTAATATGTATAGGTCACGAATTTTAAGATATTAGTCACATAATTATGATCCTATCATCTTTGCTTACGAAGAAATACTCAAATCAACTGAGAACTTTATTCACACGGCTTATGTGTTTCCAGATCTCCGTCCAGGCGCAGCACGGCAGGTTTCTCGTAGATTTCTGTCAAATTGCCAGGGACATAGGCATAAGACATCGCCAAGGTCTAACCCGTATCTTGCCAACTATTCCAAGCAGTACCTGCAGCTTCCTGCAAGCCTCATCCCAGAGTTATGGGCGGAAGCATTGGTACCTTACCCGGGGCCGGATCCAGCGGGTTCCTGACGCGAGACGGGGCGATTGATTTGATTTCTTTTTCCTGGTGGAGAGTGTGGAGTGTTTTAAGGATGTTTAACTAGGTGAGCAGTCAAGCTAGACGTCAACGGACCGCCCTTCCAAGTGAGACAATGAAGATTATAACATGCCACGCCCCAGCTCATCCATCGTGGTTCCAATTCTCTTTGGTCGAAGGGAGTTGTGCCGTAAGGATTCGGATCTGTCTACCCCTGAGGGCTGAACACATAAACGCCTAACCGCCAAAACATCCGTCGGTCCGCGTATAAAACTCGGCCTCTCGGATTAACTCGACGCAAAATGTGGAACTTGCAACAAATTTAGATTCTGCACGGAAGAGATTGAATCACTATTTATCTCGCCATTTACTAAATTGCAGGCGTCTAGGGCGGCAATTTGGATCATGGATTCTCATCGTTTCATGTGGTATGAAGATGGGTAATAAAAGGACAAAGGACCAAGTATTTCCTCACGCAGCAAGTGCGGAGTGGCGGCCGCTAGCTGCGACCGCATGTCTTCTATCTCATACTCGGCAATATCACGTTGATCGCCGGTTTCCCTCGTATCTTATAATAGGAACGGCACTTAACGCTTAACGCTCTCCAACATCAATCTCTTTCCAATGAGTAAAAGAAACTCTTATCTCATTGTAAAGACTGCATAAATGTAGGATTTAGGAGCTCTCGGTGTAGACCTAGGTTTACGTAAAATTGCATCAGGCCACCAAAATCCGGGGCTTCAAGGGTAGAGAAGCCGAGATTATTCACAACTCCTATCACAGTGATAGGGGTTGACAGGTCGGCCTCAGACCGGCGTCGGGGGACCCCACAGCGGGTGGGAGTCGAACTCGGTAAGTGACGGTAAATGACCAACTAAGTAAGAAGCGGAGTGCCGGTGCGGAGACAAGACCACGCTATCGAACCATATCGTGACCACGACGGCTAGTGTTATCGCGGAATGTGCTCATCGCTTCCGCATTACGGGGTGACTCCAGGGAAGAGTCATAGCAAGATACTATTGCTGTTACACGATTAATAGAACCACCTGTCGGCATTTAGGTTTGCTAGATCGTATTGCTTGGCAAACTGGCGGTTTCGTATCCACATTTATAATATCACTAGGTTAGGTTAATCCGTGGACATATCACCTCGTTGCCGAAATGCCAAACATCGTAGTCGTCGGGTAAGTCGGGGCGGCGCATCCCTTCCCGAGATTCTCAGACGCTAACGCTACGGCTGATAGAGCAGGGGTGTCAGGCCTTACGTCGGCGTTCTTGCTGTCGAAGCAGAAGGACAATGTCATAACGGTCGTGGCAAAGCACATGCCAGGCGACTATGACATCGAGTACGCCTCGCCGTGGGCCGGCGCCAACGTCCTGCCGATGTCGACGGCGAAGAACAGCTCCTGGGAACGCCGGACGTGGCCTGAGATCAAGAAGCTTGCGGCCGAGGTCCCCGAGGCCGGGATTCACTTGCTGAGTAAGTAAGACATGCTTAGTAGTGAGTGTTCGGTGAGCCTAAAATTCTAAATACTATGAACAGAGTCTCGCGTATACCGCCGAGAGAAGGATATGGAGGCTGTGAGGAAAGGGGGATATAGCTTCGACGCCTTGTTCGAGGAGAACCCGTGGTACAAGGACCTGTTCGACGACTTCCGCGAGGTGTCCAAGGATGAACTTCCCAAGGGCATGGCGTCGGGATGCGAGTTCACGTCGGCGTGCATTAATACGATGTTGTACATGCCGTGGCTGGTGGGACAGTGCAGGAAGAACGGTGTGGTGTTCCGTCGCGGCTACATCAAGCACATAGCCGAGGCTGCGGGCCTGAGCCACACCGGCGCGAAGGCGGACGTGGTGGTTAACACGACCGGGCTCATGGCCTCGCGGCTTGGAGGGGTGATGGACAGCAAGGTCGTGCCGGTACGTGGACAGGTCGTGGTTGTTAGGAATGTGGCCCCGTACATGGTGACTAAATCCGGCACCGATGACGCAGCCGACGAGCTCTGCTACATCATGATGCGGGCAGCCGGGGGTGGTACTATCTTAGGGGGTACGTACTCGAAGGGGCACTGGGAGAGCCAGCCAGATCCAAACATCGCTACACGCATCATGCGGCGCGCTGTGGATATGATGCCCGAGCTTACGGACGGGAAGGGCATCGAGGCCTTGGATGTTATCCGCCACGGAGTCGGCTTGCGTCCGTGGAGGGAGGGCGGCGTCAGGATCGAGAAGGAGAATATTGAGGGCACTTGGGTGGTGCATAATTATGGACATGCGGGATGGGGATACCAGGGCTCTTATGGATGTGCGATGGACGTTGTGGCGCTTGTGGATGAGGTTCTTAGTCGCCCGAAGCTGTGATAGTGCTGGATCTCATGCCATATTGTGCTTGTGATCATCACTTATTTCACATCATATCTTACAAAGAAACTTGCGTGATAATTAAAAGTCATTTTGAATCATCACTGAAGTATTTTGATATACGTACTTAACTCATAACGAACAATGAACATTGAAGTTTAGAGTATATCCATAATGGTAGTATTCATGGACTCCTTAGCACTGGCGACCGCTAGCCAATGGCCCCTGGATCTGGATCTCCAGGGCTATGTGGGTACGTTTTCAGGTACCGTTTCCAGGACTTGAGGTACCCACTTTACATCCATAACGTGTCCATTTTAATGTCTTACAAGCTCTAAGCTTCAATGTTCAACGTTCAGCTCGTTAAACCTTCCATAATCAACTTCACAACGTCGATAACCACAATGGCAGTGCCTGGCCTCGCTTCACCGGCCATCACGCTAGCATTCAATGTCGCCAATGGTCGCAGCGCTTTATCAAAGTTCGTCCCGCCATGTTTATTCATCCTAGACGCAGTGCTTTGCGCACTCGTCATATGGAAGATCCCATGTAAGATTCTTGAGCCTCGTTGCATATCTACTTGTGAATACTTACTTACGATCTTCTTTTTACTAGATACAGAGATCGATTGGAAGGCATACATGGAACAAGTCTCGCAGTTTGTGTCTGGTGAATACGATTATACTCTGATTAAAGGAGGCACCGGACCCCTCGTTTATCCAGCCGCGCACGTCTACACATATACCGCTCTGTACTATTTGACGGATGAAGGAAAGAATATACTGCTTGCACAGAATTTATTTGCGATCCTATATATGGCGACTCTGGCACTTGCAATGGCCTGCTATTGGAAGGCAAAGGTAGGCTACGAACTATGGAATAAAAATGTCCACTGACAAGGTGATTGCGAATAGGTACCGCCCTATGTCTTTCCTTTACTGGTTCTCTCGAAGCGACTGCATAGCGTCTTCGTGTTGCGCTGCTTCAACGATTGCTTTGCGACGTTCTTCCTCTGGCTCGCCATATTCCTATTCCAGCGACGACATTGGACTGCTGCAAGCATCGTGTACTCGTGGGGCTTGGGGATCAAGATGTCACTGTTACTAGTCCTTCCGGCCGTCGGCGTCATATTATTTCTAGGGCGGGGATTCTCGGGCAGTTTGAAATGTGCCATGATTATGGTCAATATTCAAATTGCTATCGCTTCTCCTTTCCTACAAGAGAATGCAAAGGGTTACGCGAGCAAAGCCTTCGAGCTAACCAGACAATTCTTCTTCAAGTGGACCGTCAATTGGCGTTTTGTGGGAGAGGAGACATTTCTCAGCCGACCATTCTCTTTGGCCCTCTTAGCCATGCACGCCATAGTTTTGATAGGGTTTATTGTCGACAAATGGCTGAAACCTGCGAAGAAGCCATTATCCGCGATGATTATGCCAATTTTACAACTGAGTTCGCCTTTCAACCCTCAAGAGGAGCGCGAGGTAGCATCACGTGTGACCCCCGAGTACGTGACGACGACCATTCTCTCGGCAAACATCATTGGCCTCCTCTTTGCGCGCACTCTGCACTACCAATTCTACTCCTATCTCGCATGGTCCACCCCATACCTCCTCTGGCGAAGTGGGGCACACCCCGTTGTTCAATATGGGCTCTGGGCTCTCCAAGAGTGGGCTTGGAACGTCTTCCCAAGCACTTCTACCAGCTCGTGTGTTGTTGTTGGCGTCCTTGCAACCACTGTTGCCTTTCTAGCCCTCCAGAGGGACAAGCCTACGGCATATGAACTGCAACGTGAATCCATACGCAGGCGCAAGAATGTTTGAGTTGGTCTGGCGAATATGACGGATGGAAACTCAGTCTTCATCTTCGGAGTCCGATGGCGGCATCTTCCCCGTGGTCGAGTCTTCGTCTGAATCCTCGTAGGTGAACCGCGGAAACTCCTTTGGCCTAGGTTCTACGTCAGATTTGTAGTCTGCAAGGAAATGTGGGATCAAACTGACCAGTAGCTCTGTTTTCGCCATTCCTTCTCGTCGCCGACGATATTGACGATCTCACCCTCCGCTCGTACCTTCTCTTCCTTGGATGAAGCTAAATCTACCAGGACATAGCCACCACGTTTAATCCAGATGGTGTTTCGGAAACGAGTTGCAAGCTCGACGAGGACGGTTTGTCGATTGGGCAGGGAGCAGGTGTAGAGACTGTTGCCCTCGGCCTTGATCACCTTGGCGAGGGACTGTGTTTCGGTGAGTTGGTCAGGGGGCGTTATCGCCTCTTCTGCAGCTGCGCGCATATTGCGCTTTGATCGGCTCATGTTGAAATTACGGACAATCTGTGGTTTCCCGTCTACAACAGATCAGCACCTCCGGTGACATTTATTTTAAGACAATTGGATAACAAGAATTCCGAGTGAATCTGAAAATATATAGCGGGACCGATGCGCTTATTTATCCGTAGTTCTGCCGATGATGCACAGGTACGTGTAGGTTGGAGGCTCATACTGCGCGGAAGTGGCACTTAAAATCCCCAGGTATTAAACCTTGAACCTCATGTAACTCCGAAGGGCCAAGAACTCAAATTTCCCCTTTAACATATTTAAATGTTAATTGCTCCCAAACCAATTGTGACTTTTTCTAGTAGACATCATGTCAAATATTAAGCCGGTGCAAACTTACAAGGTACGTTTCTAACGCCACGATGTGACTGGAGTTTGAATGGCGCATTATCTGCATCTATCTGCATCTTACAAAACATCGATCTAGCCAGTAACTAGCCAGATGGAGATTTTCAGCTCTCCAAATGAGGTCGCTTACATACATGTACCTATACCTATCTCACCGGTGTAGATGCGTTACCCGACATCCATCTCCTCATTCGACAGGTATTTAAAAGTGAAGGCGTTCAAATATCACATTACATCATGTAGTACTACCTGAATGCGGCGGCTGCTCATGTTTCCGCGCCGCCATGTATCAGATAAATCAGATAAACAAAAAGCAATAGCCAGTTTACGGCCAATGCTTACCCAGACTGCCTGGGGGAATACATCCACGGCGTTTAACTTTTTAGGTATTTCTATGTTTCTATTACAGCTATTACAATAATAACACTAGTCTCGACGCGTCAAACTCGTCAAACTTATCAAATCAGCAATGGCAATTATGGCACCAACATTGGACACTCTGCCCGCTGAGGTCCTAATCCTCATCGCCCTCGAGTTTGGCGCAGTGCTGGACTGTCCCGAAACGCAGTATACCCTCGCATCGCTAGCCCTTACCAATCGACGACTACACAACGTATTCAACCCTATGCTCTGGGAGTATAACAGCACCCATGGTATTCGGGAAGAATCAGATAATTCGGTTATCCTCGCCACCTCCTGGGCCGCTTCAAGGAATAGGGTTGATATCCTCGAGATAGCGGCCAAATATCGTCATGATCTGGGCTCATTTTTCCAAAATGACCCCATACACGTTGCTGCTCGGAATGGGCACGATGATGTGGTGTCGTGGTTGATTGATCGCAAAGTGCCGGTAGAATGTATGCCTTGCGAACGGATAGATGTTGATTCGCCATTCCCTGTACTCCCTATCCCTAAGAATCATGTATCGCCTCAATACTCAGCCCTACACACCGCAATAAACGCTTGCCAAGAATCTACTTGTATCTTACTACTTTCGCGAGGGGCCAAGTACCGCTTCAGGGATAATAACATGAGCTACTCGGCCCTACACATAGCCGCTCTTCACGGTTTATCAGTGTTGATGCAGTATCTAGTCAAGACGATGGGAATGAACGTCAACGAGCCAGAAGAGTCAGGGCTCGTACCTTTACATTGGGCAGTGTCGCGACGATACAATCAGGAGATTCTCCAGGTACTTATCGATTTCGGTGCCGACATACACACAGAGGTATTCTATCAAAGCCCTCTTTCCAAGGCCATCACACTCGGATACCACAGCAATGCGGTGACGCTACTAAAAGCCGGAACACGAGTGAATCCGATCAGAGATAATATTGAATCCCCATTGATTATGTCTGCACGAGACAGTTTTCATTTAATGAACTCCCCAGAATCGAAGAGTCTACGTTACATTCTTTGCGACATCATTTCGAAGGGCGCTATTCTTGACAAGCCATACCGCGGAGATACGGCGCTCTGCTCAGCCGTCGAGGAGGGCGCCGCTTCTGCGATATACGACCTCCTGAGAGCAGGGGCTAATGTTCATGCCCCTAGGCCAAGAGATGGCAAGACACCGTTCGATCTGCTGTGGACCGCACATAGGATCTTCAGAAGGGGTCGTGATCCTGAGATTACCGACTACGATGCCATGGAGGAATTCACCGACAAAGCAAAGCTATTGATTGCGGCAGGCGCTCGCATCGATGATGCTGAGTTTCTTGATGGTGAGACTGATCCTGATAGGCGTACCCAGTTAGAAAATGCTGTCGATCTGTGTCATACGACGGGAAAATCGCGACCTCTCTACGAACTCCTCCGACACGCAGGGCGTCAAAATCTTCGCGATGGGTATATCGACGAGCTTTTTGAAACCTGTCTCGAAGAGGAATATGTTGAGCCCGCTAGGATTTTAAGGTATCACGGCGCAGACTCGAAGCTGAAAAACAAAATAGCACTCAGCTGGGCCGCACGAATTCTGAAGAGAGATGATGAAGGTGTCGAAACCGAAGCATTTTCCTTCTGCTTGGAATTCTTGACTAAGAAGCAGATGGAATCACTTCTCCTCTTGGGCCTAACCTGCCCATTGGATGAGAACGATAAGTGTGGAAGGCTCATTGATCACGGCGCTCTATCATCGTGGAGGAAGACGGGAGAGTTCAGACCCTGGCTTCACCTAGCTGCGACTCGTGGGGACCTCCCACTTGTGCGACGCCTCGTTAGATATGGGATGGATGTCAACGCTCTGGACGAGGACGGTGCAACACCTCTGGTGGCAGCTTTACGGAGTTCACATTGGAAGGTAACTGACTTCCTTTACGAATATGGGGCGGATCCATTCCACCCTCGCCAAGACGCAGAATGCCGGCACGTGCAGAGGAAGTCATCAACGCAAATCATGTCTGCTTTTGAGCTTGCTATACGCGAAGACTACCTGCCGCAGATACGGCAATGGTGGCTTGGAATTCCGCCAGAGTCCCGACGGGCGGAAGATGTGTACATTCCACGTGTGACCTACCACGGGAACTGGTATCAGCTTTACTTGCACGACAAACCCGACGACGACGACTGTTGGGAGGAATTCATGGAATGGATGCCGATCAATTCAATGAATATTGACATGCGGAAACTTGACGAAAACGAAGCGAAGATGACGAACCTCGCCCTCGTGATGGAAATATGCTGATAGCATATGATGAGACGAATGACTATGATGGTACGTATTGGGATTGGCGGATCGCATGCAATTTGAACCATTGTGATTTAAGTCTTGCAACGAAAGCGCGTTTATTATTTCGACGATTATGTTTTATCTTTGAGTATAGAGAGACCTCATTGGTGTTTAATCTACTTGTGCTGGCGCTCTCCAAATCTTAACATGATCATGCTGGCGTGTCGTCAAGATGTCAAGTTCTTTAGCGGATATCTTTACGGGTATTATGCAGATTTTAGTATTCTCCTTTTCGGCATCGTTTAGGGTAGTTTCAGTTATTTCCATTTATTCATTTCCATGTTTTGGATGGGTTAATTATCAGGTTCGAACTGAGTTATAACTGTATGAGTAACGTTAGATATTTCCATATGATAATGACAAGATACGACCATCACTTGCTGTCCCCGACTTCCTACCGGCTCTTTTTATAAGTAAATGAACATATTCCATCTAAAGACCAGTCGATGACAACATGGGTGTTAATCGCTCAACCATTGCCCTTAACACTAGAGAGCTTCATATCCTGATGTATGAAAGCTAGATAAATTGCTGTCCACTCAATCATACAGAGGTTCCAGCAAGTACATTAGGTAAGCGCCTCCTGCCTTGATGTCTCTTCGCCCTTGCTATTTCCATTGCCCGTTTACGTGCTCAACCCTAGACAATACGCTCTTGCCTTGAACCTTAGCGAAGACCATATTGGCCATATATACCATAATTCCAAGTGTGCCTTCCAACAACAGAACAACAGTCATGGTCGAGTGGTAAAACCCGTTGAACTTAATGCTAACATAAAATCTCTAGGGTGATCGTTCGAGACATGGAATGCGCGATTGCTTTCGTAATCAAACTGACCTGTCCTCGTTCCTGAGTCCCGAAACGAATACGAATAGAACCCGACAACTTGTGTTGTTTGAGGGGAAACCTCCTGCGTCTTCCCGCGAGCGTAGGGGCGACTACCTTTGGGCGATATGATAGTTGGGCTGATTGACACGTAAGTAAAAATAAAAATCTCCTAATACCCCCTATGCCTGACCATGACTGTTGTTCTGTTGTATCTTCTCCTTAACACACTCACTAAGAAAAAATAAAAATTTACCATCAATCTCCTTCCTTCCTTTTCTTTTTTTCTTGTCAATGGTACCTATTTTTTTTCTTTTGTAGGAGTCTTCTTGTATGATCAGCTAGCTTTGACCCTCTTAAGCGTTCGCGATGAATAGAGATCACATTCCTCAAACATGTACATAAATTAGCATCAATTAGTACAAGTTACCTAAGTGTCAGATAGAGGCAACATAATATCGCTTTGAAGGCATTGTTACCCGGTTACCAATTCATATGGTTGGACAACGGAGATAGACGTGACCAATGTGCAACTATAGAGCTAATTTCCTATTCTAGACTCCTAACGACGTCATCGACTAGAGCTCTTTCAACCTTGCGTCACACCAATAACGACATCCGATTCTACTTCAGAATATTTGCTTTTAATTCTTAGGTAGACAACATTTCGCATCGATAGATAACTATAAACCTAAGAAATATCACATATCTGACCTACCGCAACTGCCATCTATACCATCCAGGATGGACCCCTCAGGACCGCCCCAACCCCCCAAAAGCAGCGCCTACATAACCCAAGCCAACCCAGCATCTTCGACCCCGCAAGAACATCGCAGAGCTCAAACCCACTCGCAAGGCGGCAGACATGTAGCGGAACGCGTGCCCCCGACACAGACTAAGGGCGGAGGAATCGCTGAAGCTACCCCCTCGAGCCTCGGGTACGGGATCCACGGCGCGCCAGCGGGAGAGGAAAGGTTTGGACACACGCAGGTGGAGGTCGGGAGGGGACAGGAGCTGGAAGGAGAGCAGATGAGGGCTCCTGGGGAAGGAGATGTGGCGGGGGCTGTAGAGCGGAAGCCTGGGGCTGGGGGCGAACAGCCGGATTTGGCGGGGGATTTAGAGAGGTAAGTTGGATGTAAGGCTTGAGTTGTATGGAAGTGCTAATGTTGATATGTAGGAAGAAAAATGAGCAGGCTGCGTTGAGGGAGGAGATGAAGGAGCGTAGGAGACATGGGGAGGCGCCTGATGGTGGGGATGTTAGGGCTGAGGTTGGGACTTGAGGGGAGATTGTGTATCTGTGTGATGAGAGGTCGTTCAGGAGACTCTCTAGTATGAATTGTGAGGCTATCGTGTGTTTCTAAGAAGCATTATGCTCATCTAACGTCAGTACCTGTCATTCTCGAAGTAGATAAGTCGTATGCGTGAGAGTGGAGCAGTATATCGACCCATTCTTCCTCTTCCCCTATTTATAATCCTACGAATCCTAATGGTTGAGGGGTAAACCAACTGAAAGTAGCTTAGAAGGAGGTAATGAGAAAAGCGGATTCAAACAGAACTAATTGTAAATAAAGAATTTCACATGACCGAAATTCGAGAAGTTGTGATGCAGAATGTATTGATATCCGCTACATCCGAATCTATCTTGATATCTTTCATGAGAATGAACTTCTCAAGTGCCGGGTTTCACCTCCGCCTCTAAGGAGATGGTGTTTCGACTCTAGCGGTTTGTAGCGTAGCCCTCAAAGATGGCATGTTGATTGATAAATAACCTTCCGAAGGCATCTAAGAGCGATCGACTTCAGCTCTCTAGTAATTCAGGCAGATACTTTTCTGTGCCAATACAGGTATAGGCTGCGTTGGATTAGGGTCTATGCTGCGATGGGTTGCGGGGAAGCAAGGACGATGATACCCTGTAAGGGAGTCAATTGGTCTAGACGTACGAAGTATAGATAGTCAATAGCCTTCCTATTCACGTTGAGGAAGGATTGACAGCTTACGTTGGCAACTACCTAGTTTGGAGGTGAGCGTTACCGAGGCATACCTATGCAGAATTGTTTGCGGCGACTTCATGTGCTTCTCAGGCTTGGCAGTATTAGAAGTGAGGCTTTAATATCTGCTCACAAGATGTGTGAATAGTCAAATCTTGAATAATATCAGCATTTTCAAACATCGTGGAATAACTCAAATCAAATGACGCTGCTGGCTCAAGTATCGTTTGGCCATCTTGGCATTGCCAGCGGCCTTGTGCTGGCTTGCGCCTTATTCTACTATGCGATTCTATTCACAAGGCATGAACTAAGGATCAGGAAGATAGGTGGAGTAAGAGCACCGAGCCTGACAAGAAACCCCCTTATAGGTAAGTTGAGTCTTGAAGATGGTGAAGTGTCATATTTGCGACCTTGAGAACGGTGTTGCTGACGCAGAAAACGTAATGTGAAGCGGCTTGGTGGTTCATCGATACAGCCAGGGCTATGGCGAGGAATGAGCTCTTTGAACAGTATATGAGCTTCTTCAGCAACGCAACCCCCGAATGCCCAGATTCGATAGAGCTCCAGATATTCCCACAAGAGAGATACATTTTCACTAGAGACCCAGAGCACATAAAGGCAGTGCTCGCGGCTCAGTTCTCTGACTACGGAAAAGGGCCCCGATTCCACGAACTATGGAGACCCTTCCTTGGCGATAGCATTTTTACGACAGATGGCCAGCTATGGCACGATAGCCGTAGCCTAATCCGTCCTATGTTTATCAAGGATAGGGTTAGCGATTTGGCTACGTTTGAGAAATGGATGACAAAGCTCATAACCAAGCTTCCGCCACAAGGACAAACTGTCGACATTATGGATCTTCTCTATCGCATGACTCTGGATGTCACCACGGACTTCCTGCTGGGAGCTAGCGTTGATAGTCTGAGCAAGTACGTTGAGCTCCTGTAAACATGCTAGTTGCGGTCACTATACTTGCTAACCTCTTCAAGTCCTCAGAGTGAATTTGCGCAGGCATTTAATGACGTCCAGAGGATCCAGATGCTGGTCACTGCTATCGGGTAAGAACTAAACTGCCCCTCGAAACGTCTGTGAATTACTTGGTTGATTCATAGATACAGGCCCTTCGAAGCCCTTGTTTCTCGTCGTCGATACAATGAGGGGATCCGAATCATAGACCGGGTTATTATGCCGTACATCGAGCAGGCATTAGCATTGCCGCAGGAGGAGTTAGAGAAGCTCTCCAACTCCGACAAAGACTTTACTTTCTTGCATAATATAGCACGGTATACGCGTAACCGTCAGGTACTCCGTGACCAGATCATCGCGGTGCTCCTAGCCGGACGTGACACAACAGCGGCAACGCTATCCTGGGCGTTTTATGAGTTGTCACATTACCCTGAGAAGTACAAGAAACTCCGCGATGAGATCATCAACCATGTCGGTCGTACGCGAAATCCGACGTACCAGGACCTCAAGGATATGTCGTATCTGCGGCATACTATAAACGAAACACTGAGGCTTTATCCCGCCGTTCCGTACAACCTACGAGGGGCGCTGGAGGACACGACTCTGCCAGGTGCGCCAGGCCAACCCCCTATTTCGGTCGTCAAGGGGGATATCGTATTCTACAGCACGCTCGTGATGCAGCGGCGGAAAGAGTTGTACCCTCCAGTATCGGAGAAGTTCGCAGATCCGGCACTCTTCTCACCTGAGAGGTGGGAGAATTGGATACCGAAATCTTGGCAATATGTGCCCTTTAACGGCGGACCGCGCATATGCGTCGGACAAAACTTCGCTTTGACCGAGATGGCTTATTGCAGTAAGTACACGTAATAAATAAGAAGTAACAGGGAACATGGTTTGCTGATTATGAGCGTATCTAGTGGTCAAGATCCTCCAGAAATACGATCGTATCGAGTACCGCGGAGATTGGTATGCGCAGAAGCACGAGACGGAGGTTGTGGGCAAACCCAGCCAGGGGGTCAAGATTGCTATGTACGAAGAGAACTCGAAGACGACATAAGGGCATTTGTATATTTAAAGAGAATTTTATCCCTTCGCAAATCCATAGGTATTACCACGTCGCCAGTCGTTATCGAATATTCAGGCTGCGATGTTCTGGTTCCTGAGATTCCACGGCTCCTTGTCCGCATGGTACTAAGCGATGTCAGATAAGCAAAATTATACAATGAAATGAGCATAATTCATTATTTCATAGTCGTGTCTATGTAGCTCATGAATCCAAGGTGCACAGTAGAAATAACAAGTATTCTCTAGAAGTTGAGTGTTTATAGAGAGCGGAGCGCTGTATGGATACAGGTACCTAAGCAACTAGGTTAGGGACTTACTAGCCGGTGGCTTCCAGTTAGTCAGCCGGTCGGTGTTTATTAGCTCCGTCAGCTCCGCTAAACACCTAAATGGTGGGGCTCCAGAACCGTCAGGAACTTCGCACAGCGCGTAAATTACCTACGGCAGGCGCGTCGCGTTCTAATGGGGCAGCTGTCAGGGGTTATTCATAGCGGCCAATTTAATATTGAATTGGATTCGACTTCTTTGAGCCAGGAGCTAAGTCCAACATCTACGCATTTACAACAACTTGGAACTTCAACTTCACGCGTAGTAAATGTCGACATGCCCAAATTTATCCACAGTTGACATTCATAGACCAACCTTTGAATAAGGTATCATTGCCATCTACAAAATGGCCACCGCACAAACTCCTTCCGGTCGAAGGAAGCGAAGCCGTCCTGACGATGAGCCGGACTCGTCACCAGCAGTTACGCCGAGTATGACCGCCGCTGTCAAGAGGCGCCGTCTTAATAATTTTTCAACCCAATCACCCTCTACACCGAAAGGCTTCTCTGCCATCACTTCTGCAATTGGAAACGCCCTTGGACTGGGTCGAAGAGGAGGCCCGAAACCCGACTCTCGATCCGACCACGCGACCTCGACTAATGATGATGTTTATGATATACCCGAACCTTCTAGTAATAAGAAACCAACCAAATCGTTGCAAGACCTCCCAATCAAGCACAAGAAGCTTGGCCTTCCCCCACCGAAAACGAACCAACGACCTTCTAGAAACGTGTATGATGTACCGGATTCCGATGACGAGATACAGGGTGGTCAGGAGAAGACAAATACAAGCCAGGATGAGCTTCAAGCTACGCCTACCGGCAGGAAGGGCATTAAAGCAATATCGAGCACTTCCTCAAAGAAGAGTGTAAGCGCACGGTTGCTAGAATCGCGAAAAAAGAAAGCAGCTCCTCCGGCTCAGAGTGAACCCGATCAGGACACACCGAAAAGAAGGAGTAGAACTGCCTCTAAGAAGTTAGACCAGCAAAATGTGCCCACGCTCGCCGCAAAGTTCCTCGCGACCGAAGTTCTGACGCGCAGTCCAGACCCGGGCATTAAAGGGATATTATCGCCGCGGAAGAAGAAGCCAGGTCGGCCTCGGAAGAATGTGGCCTTTACTGAGGAAGATAGTGGGAAGGAGAACGATGTCTTCTTTGAGGATATATCGACGAAGCCTAAGCCAGGAACGCAAGAGAAAACCTCAGGTACTATAAATGATGTTACGCTACCTTCTGCCGACGAAGAGAACGAAGAACAGGATGACGAGGATGACGAAGTATGCGCCATATGTTCGAAGCCAGACTCGGAGCCGCCGAATGAAATTATATTTTGCGAGAACTGTGATATGGCAGTTCACCAAAAATGCTACGATGTGCCTGTCATTCCGGAAGGCGACTGGATCTGCAGGAATTGCTCTCAAGATGACGTTCTGTCGGGTCCAAAACCGACTCCAAAGAAACAGATACGCGCGACGAAGGTATTCGAGATCCCCAATATTCCGAATTTCGAGCAACATCTACGACATATGCAGCGCGTGCTATTGGATAGATGTACCGGGGCGCGTCGCATCAAGCTTTGCGGCCAGGACGAAGCTTACGACAAGGCGTTTCAATTGGTTGAACAGACAGTCTTAGCTGGAGAGGGAAATTCGATGATGGTCATCGGTGCGAGAGGCTGTGGAAAGACTACGCTGATGGAGGAGATCATCTCAAATCTTCGAGCTGAGCACCAAGAGGAGTTCCATGTGGTTCGTTTGAATGGCTTCATTCATACGGATGACAAGTTAGCTCTGAAGGAGATCTGGCGTCAACTCGGCAAGGAGATGGATCTCGAAGATGATCTAGTGAATAAGGTACTGTTCATTATAAACGGCCTGCGAATTGTGGATTAACTTGGATTAGACAAATAATTACGCCGACACGATGGCTTCGCTCTTAGCACTTCTATCTCACCCGGCAGAAATCACTGGGGCCGAGGATGGTGTGACATCTAAGTCCGTCGTCTTCATCATTGACGAGTTCGACTTATTTGCAACGCATGCCCGTCAGACATTGCTGTACAACCTATTCGACATTGCGCAAGCGAGGAAGGCGCCCATTGCAGTGCTAGGTCTGACCACAAGGATAGATGTCGTGGAGAGTCTGGAGAAGAGAGTGAAGAGTCGGTTTAGTCACCGATACGTCTACATATCGCTCCCGAAGACATTGCCATCTTTCTGGGACATCTGTAAACAAGGTCTTTCCGTTGACGAAGAGGATCTTCGCCGCGAAGGGTTCGATGTCGGTCTACAAGGACTTTACAAATTCCGAGATTATTGGGACAAAAAGATCGAGGTATGTTGTGGCTATTATTAAGTTATAATTTAGTGCGCCTTTGTTAACGCATTCTAGACCCTGCGCAAGACCCCGAATTTCGAAGATCACCTCGAGTACCATTATTACACAACAAAATCCGTGCCGGCGTTCCTCACATCCTGCATCTTACCTTTATCGATGATTTCGGCCTCCTCGCTAGATTTGGCAATACAGTCGAATCCGGTGGGTTGCGTTTCTCTAGAACCTTCGGGGTCGAGTCTCCATCTGTTAGCGACGCTATCAGATCTTGAATTAGCACTGCTCATTTCAGCAGCCCGCCTAGATATTATTGCCCATACCGATACTGTCAATTTTGCAATGGCGTACGACGAATATAGCTCTCAGATGGGTAAGCAACGAGTCCAGTCGGCGTCGTCCGGCATGTTGGCTCTAGGGGCAGGTGCAAGGACTTGGGGTCGAGGCGTAGCCGTTGTAGCGTGGGAGCGTTTGGTGTCGCTCGGGATACTAATCCCGGCCGGTATTGGCGGCCGAAGTAACGCTCTGCACGCCGGCTTGGAGGGCAAGATGTGGAAACTTGATGTTGCACTGGATGAGATTCCTACGGCTTGTGAACTGCCAGGATTCCTCTCCCGGTGGTGCAGCCAGATCTAACCTATTAGAGATCTATTGAATACCTGCATATGCCATCACGGCATTTGGCATTTGCATGATTATGAATAAACATTAGTTGACCTTAGAGTCCATTTAGTCTACCCTAGGCTTTGCTCAGCCAGCCGGGTTCGAGGACATCCGCCCGCTCTAGCCAGCCAGCCACCAAACTAATAAGTCACAATCCACAACGTTAACAAAGATAAAAATACCTTCCTACATACCTACCTACCTACCTCCTACCTGGAGGTATTTTGGTGCTTTTGTGCAGAACCATCAAGCACGGACTTATTGCGCCTGCAACGTCAGTAAGACAGAGATTGTTTTCCCCATTGTTTCTTCTTGTTGCGCCAGCATTGATAGGGTACGAACGAGCCAACCATGAGCCAACCACGATATCCTCCTAAGGGGTAGCGCATATGTAGCGCACATGCCCCCCATAAGCTGTTCTATTTTGGGATCTTTTATAAAGCCCAAAAAACGAAATCCATAGCCTCATAATGCAGGGAGAGGCTGCTAGAAACGCCAACGATGCGTTGAACCCCGTCGACCCCGTCGATCGCCCACCGAATGCGACCAATCGTGTAAGAGTTTTGTTTCTTCGTCTCCATGAAACGAAGAAACAACAAAGTGTATAGTAATAGAAGAGCAATTAAACTGCCCAGACTACCTTATTTCAAGCTACGAGCTCCATTATGTGACCTATTATTCTATCTCGGGTCAATTTCTACACTTTTCTTACTTCACTCATCATCCTCTTTCCAAGTTCATCTGATATCCTCATCCTTATTTTTTAGTCAGCTGATCATAGCGGTACGCCAAACAAAGCTACCTATATCGCGCGAATTTGATCTAATCTGAAGCCGATCTAGATCAATCTAACAAAACCAAACTTCTGTGCCATTTCGACTTAGTGACGTACCTACTAAGTACTCATTTCATCCGATCACGAACTCCTTTCGCTTCCGCGACCTATCGCAAACAAACCTCTTTACTGCGAGTTATTTTTTAATTCCAAAATACTTGGATTTACGGTGGTGTAAAGATAGGGCTTGATTCCTTATCTTTCGGCGCCTCTCAAGCCTCTTTTTCTCCTCTTTCTTTCACAGGCGGCGTTTTCCCCTCCGTCCGCCGTGCCTATTTCGTCATCACCACCGCTTTCAGAGCGACGTGTGATTGCGCGCAGCGCAGCATAGTGTTTATAGCGAGTGAGTGAAGGGATTGAACACGATGGCGATGTCGAAGCGGACAACTTTCACGACGATCTCGACGCTGCCGCCGGGCATCACGCGCGAGGTCGTCATCGACTTCCTACACAACCACGTCGGCATGATCGACCTAAACCCACTCGTAATCGAGCGGCACCCTATCTCGCCGCCGCCCCACGCCACGGCTGAGGAGCGCCAGTGCGTCTGGTGGAGCCTCACGGATAAGATCTCGTACCTGCCTGGAGGCGTCGTTTCTGGCGACGTTACATACACGGCTGCGTTTAATGATCTGGCGAACGGCGTGCAGACTCATATCTACGCGCCTATGAGCACGGATATTAGGGAGCGATGGAGCTTGAATGGCACGCTGCCTGGGGAACCGCCTGAGCCGGTTGAGTTGGGGATTGGGGCGCCGAGGCAGGGACTTTATTTGAGAGAGGTAAGCTTATGTCTTTGTCTTTCACTTCACCACACTGCTGTCTCGACAGCTATCTACCCACTCACCTACCTGCCTACTACCTACCTTCTCACATAGACGTCCCAGTCAAGCTAACAAGCTACAGGACGTCGACCTGCGATGCAACTTCGTAATGTCCTCCTTCGTAAAGAAGACCCTAAAGAAAGCCCACGGAACCCTCGTAGAAAAACTCCTAGAAAAAGCCGCCGCCACAGCCTCCGCGAAACCCCTCCCGCAGGCTCCCATCACAAGCCACCAGCATACGGGCTCGAGCGCAAGCGCGCATAGCGGAAGCGCTCATTCTTCTACGCACTCCGCGTACCCTCCGCCGCAATACCCGCCCGCATACCAGAACCCGCATTCCCGGCAATCGACAAGTCCGTACTCGCAACCCCAACTCCAAGTCCAAGGGCAAGGGCAAGGGCAAGGGCAAGGGCAAGGGCAGGGACATAGGCGGAGTCATAGCCAAGGCGTCTCGCCCCCACCTCCCGGCCGCGAGTCCCCGTTCGCTAACCCCCCTCCCCCAAACCAAAACCCGAACGCGAACCCGAATTTGAGGGTCAGCGTGGATGTAGGTAGCGGGAATAGCAGCTTCATGCCTGAGCCGCTACGCGTGAACCGGAATCGCACGCCGAGCGGACAGTACGTCGCTCAGGGGTATCATCAGGGGCTGGAGGTGGTACCGCAGCATCGGCAGAGGGAGAGTCAGGGGCAGGTGCAGAGTGGCGCGTGGACGGCGGCGGCGGAGAAACCGCGGTTCGGGAACCAGCAGAGGCCGGAGAGTAGGGGTGGGGGCGGGTTTCGCGCGGAGTTAGAGTGATGAGTGATACGGGAGGAGAAAGCGATTTTTTACTTGGTTATTGGGCTATTTTGGGTGGTCATGGTTTCTTGGGTTTGTCATGTTTAAATACCGGATACCGCGTTTAAGCGTCCTGGCGTCTGGGAAAAGGAAAGGGAAGGGAAGGGTACTTTCGTTTCCGGGAGGGACGAGTGAGTTGCTGTGGCGAGTGAGGCGAGAGATCATGATATATACCCCGGAGAGTCGTGGTCATTAATACATTTTCTGTTCGGTTTTGTTCATATTGTTGTTCGCGTATCCAAACGTCGTTCAACGTGTTGTATTCTCTGGTGAAGCTCGGGGGCCAGCCACTCATATGGCTAGTAGCTTGATATCTCATAGTATATGACACTAGATCTATTTACACTCACCGGAATTCAGACAGCGCCAAAAACCCTATTTCCAATGTCTACATTTATCATCTCAGTAGCTAAATAGACCCCATCGATGCTTGACTGAGTGCTCAGTATGTACAGAGTACTTGAAGTTACCGGAAGGTGCTCGCATGGGGTATACAATAGCCTGGCAAATAACAGACCCCAATATAGGCGCCCTATCATGTACATTTCAACATGTTAGTCGAACGTATTGAATAGCCAATTGCTCAGACCAAATGCTGCCAGGGGGAATTTTTGCAAATCATGAGAATCAGCAGAAATATCACGAGGCGCAATGAACGGCAAAGTCTCGAACCGAGTCTATTTGTCACAAATAAGAAGTCGTTGGGTAGCTTGAGGCTTCAAAAATCCTTCCCATTGAATCACACCCCTGGTCTTTCACCGAATTCGTCGTAGGATTTCTGGCCTGTAGGTTACCTGCCGATGTATTTCAAATGCTAGAATAAGCTTGATTTCTAGCATTCCATGTGATAATAATTATCTCCATTAACTCCTAAATATAGTATGGCAATCTCTCTATATCTGAGAATGTCGTCTTTGATACAACGGGGCCATTTTTATGATACCTATTCAATGAAGAACAAGGCCAGATACCTACATAGCTACATAACGAATTTGTTGCGGTACCTAGGTATGGAAACGGGAAACTTACCCCATTGAAGGATTCCTAGCCCTCAAAGATATCATGGCATGTTGCCTCGGAATCAGGCAGGGAGGCCACGGGTATTGAGGCCGCCTTACTTTGCCTCTCATCTGATGTTCAAATCGGATGAGTCACAACGCAGCCCAAATCACACTTATTTCCTTTCCCGTTCAGATGTGGTAGACGCTTCTAAGGCAATCAATCTCTGTAGGAGTGCCTGATTAGGGGTTGCCTTGGTCTCGAGTATCATCCCGGTAAGGCTGGCTGAGTTTGCTTAAGGAAGGTATCCTATTTTCAACATCGATCCGTAGCATGTTGGTTTTCTATTAAATTTATCGAGGCTAAGCTTTCCCGGTCGCCATGCTCTGCAAAACTGTGAACCCCTATTTGTGACTACTCTTGTTCTCCAAGACGAACTCGCATCTATCTAGGTAATCACCTCACTTTAAATGTGACCGATTCTTCCTTAGAGACACATATCACCTGATCATAGGGAATTTATCATAATTTTAAGCTAGATTGAGCTGTTCTTGTTAATACAACTTCCTCTGTAACCACGCATCAAGGCTGTTCCTTGAATGACCTGATGTTACAGGTTAAGACATGATCACAAGATAGATCTACACACTTTTTACATAAAACTGATCACACAGAAGATTACATAGATAGTAAGGCTTTGTTTTACCTATTAAAAATCCGAAGTAGCTTTTGAGATTCCATTTATAAAGTGAATAAAAGGGGTGGGAGGATAATATGGATCATGCCTGGTACGATATAATACTCGAGTATTCTGCTTTGAACAACCATTACTATACAATAGACATGAGTCAAATTCTCTTAATATCCAAGAGGAAAAGCTTTTTCGAGCTGAGTAGGTAGGTTTTTTGCACTTGGTAGCCAGGACAGCCTACCTACCTTCCACATAAAGCTATCCAAACCGAGATTTAATCAATTATGAGACTAGAATATATGTTTAGTAAAGGATCGTACTCTACTGTTAATGTACTCGATAGTATTTCTCGTATCTACAGATGTGTATTAGCTGGCATAAGCGGTGAAATGGCACTGGGAAAGCCTAGTAGAGATCTTGAACGTAATATACAATTTTAGGAAGCTATCTATGATGTTGTGTGATGGAGCAATTAGGAGATAGAAACTGACCCCCAAAATCTGTGGATATATAGGGGACTATTGGTGTAACTTGCTATTAATATCTATAGTACTTATTAATCAGTTGAGCTGAGCTTCTTGAATCGTAATTGTAAGACCGGTGGTGTATCATCCCCTAACTACCTAGCAAATCCCGTAAGACAGCATTCGCCCTATCCTTCTTAAGACGAACGCACTTTATACTTAACAAACACCGAGAAAGCCTAGGTATAAGCTGACATCTTTCATCCACATGAATCTCCGGAGAGCGTCGGCATGGTGCCGAGCTGAACAAGGCCTAACCATGACCGGAACATGATGCAAAAAAAAAAAAAAAAAA